>CM030851.1:437500-645000 GCA_018105865.1 Metaphire vulgaris | reverse complement strand
TATGGGGCCAAGCGTCTCAAGTGCGATTGGCAGGAATGTTGCATGAGGGTCAGGCTTTGATATTTTGCTGTTTTTCTGACAGCAAATTCGGCGGCGGCTCCTGCTGCGAGAGAAGTGGATGGTAAGTAGGTGGCGGCGACTGTGTCCGCCACGGTTGCATCCATACCAGGCTACGTCCGGCTTGCCACGGGATCAGGGTCATACCGTCTGGTCTTCTTCCGTCGGATCTGCTAAGACCAGGCGGTTCCTTGATGGAAGGGACCCCGCTCTGTCAAAGCCCGCTGTACCAGATCGTTCAACGTGGCATGGCGAGTGGTACGACCTGGGCCCAGGAGACAGGATAGCCCATGCGAGCCGTCTTCCAGCACTTGGGCACCACAGGGGCAGAGATGCTTCTCGCATATGTTGGCGCCCAGGCGGAGGCCGATGATGATTCTGATGGTTTCGTCGTCCATTCGCAAGCCACAAGAGGAGATGGGCAGCGCGTGAAGCCAATCGCTGGCGTGGCATGCCGAGACGGCTTTGAGTCGGGCTTGATGATAAGGTCCTGGGTGGGCTTGGGAAGGGCGTCACTGTCCTTTCGGATGAGCGGACGGTCCCAGGTGGTCCTGGCAAGTTGACCGGACGTTGGGCCTGGAAGCTGGCTCATGAAACACCATTGGTCCATGATTTGTGATTCATGAGAATCGATGTTAGGGCATGCCCTCACAAGCATGGAGGACTGGAGGGGTCGGGTGCCTGCAGCTGAAGCCAGAAAGGCAGAAGGTGCAAGCATGGACACCCGACGGATCCCCAGACCCCCGTTCCTGATTGGGAGCGTCGCCTGAAGCCACTGACTGTCAGAAAATTGTATATTTAGGATGTTACTAAGGCCTTCACGCATGATGGCGTCGAAGCGTTCTAGCAGCGGGTGACCAGCACAAGGGGTGCAGCGCAATAAGTATAGGAGCTTGGAATGGCTCAAAGAGCTCCTGAGAAGAAAAATGGCGTCCTGCCTTGGAATTAATGGCAGACGGCTCAGTGCCATCTGCAACTCCACAATGCGACAGGACATCACATTTTCAAAAGCGGTGGACGTTTAAGGGTGCGCCAGCAAAATGGCATCCTCTTGGCTGGTCTGCGAGAATCGGTCCATAGCTGTGTTGGTGTCTGTCTTTGGATGCAAATGACTTCGCATTTCTCATATCAGGGACAATCCTAATTTTTACATCCCTTTTCTATTGCTGCCAAGTCCGCTGCGACGTCGATGGTGGGGCCGCCCAGGGTCAGATCATCAAGGTAGCCTAGAGTGAGTGTTGAAGCTAGGCTTTTCAGTATGGGTTGAGAGGAAGGCAGAATAAAAGCGGTCCCAGGGGTCCCCTGTTGTGGACCCAGCTGCGAAAGCACCGAGAAGTCGCCAAATTGGAGGGAGCTGGGCTTGCAATATGAGAGGTCGCAGTAAGCCGATATTTCGGGTAGGATATTTCCTAATTCGGCCAGCATGCTATCTCTGAACATGCTGAGCGTTCGTGAAGTCAGCTTCACGAGGGCATGATCCTCAGGCATGTTCAGGATAAAGCGTCTGGCCGAATGTACTGCGGCCTCGCATCCTCCGGGGCATCCCACGCCCACCTGAAGGGGTGCAAGATATTTTGACACCCTAGGGAGGGCGAAATTGGAGGCACATTTGGAGGCAAGCCGACGCCAGAAGTAGCCAATGGCAATTGGACGCAGGCCCCCCGATTTTTTTCGCAGGGCCATCAGAGTACCGCCAAAAAGGATGGGGCGAACCTGATCGGGGCATGTGCCTTTTAAAAGAAGATTTGTCAACCCTGTGATGGCAGTTACCAGTCTACTCCCCACCTCTGGGCATGCCACTAGCTCAGCCACCAGTTGTGGCCTCAGACCATCCGGGCCCCCGGAGGAGCCAGTGGGAAAAGAGCGAATTCGCTCTCTAACCTCGTCTTCGGTCACCTGGAGTGGGGGGCATGATATTTGTGAGGGTGCGGGTACCCTGTCCTGCGGAGGAGTTGGATGTTTCAGCATAATCTCCCGAAGTGCCTGGGGATCCGGAATTACCGGTTCCTCGTCGGACATTAGTATCCGCACCGCTGCTCTTATGTTCCCATCCTCCAACTTTGATGACACAGCAGCTGCTAGCAGTTTGTTTTTGTCTCTTTTCTTGGTCAGTCTTGTATTTGGACCATGACTATTGTGAGGTGGAGAGTTTAGACTGGAAAGCGACTCTGAGAATTCTTGTACTCTTCTTTTGAAGAGGGTTGACAAATTATGTTTTTGCCTCCCTGGTCAGTTGCTTCAGGACTCCGGGGGCAAAATATAGTAGCTCCCCCCAATTTGTGACGACAGAAGGGGCCTCAATAATTTTGCTTATGATGTTAACTAGCAGTTGCCCAACGGCAGGTCTAGCTGCTTTAGGAATATGCTTAGTTATCGGGCCCCGTTCAACTGGATGGAAGAAAGGGTTGCATTATTGCACGCCTGGGCATTGCTGTTTGGCGCTTCTGCTGTTGTTGACGTGTTGACCGCTGCCGGCGAGTTCTGCTGGGTAGCTGTTAAAGGAGGATTCACAACAGCGCCGAGTGATTGATTGCCCATAGGGATTGGTTAGACCCTGGGCAGGGGTTGGAGTGGGGTCCATGCAGGTGGACCTCTCCCATCTTTAAGGTGAAGGCGCCTGACAGTCCTGCAGACGCTGCAGAGCCCCATGCCCTCTCTGAGACAGTTGGGACAGGTCTGTGCTCATTGGAGCGTGAACAAGTGCATTATTAATTGGCTTGTGGTTACTAAGTGCTATTAGGGCCTAATGGTGCGGGGTGCGGCAAAACAAAATGGTGGAAACAATGGGGGAAACGAACCAAACATACCTAAACGGCAGCCAGAAAAACGCTAAAATCGAACGAAACCAAAACAATAGGCCGTCCAAAACGATAAAACCAAACGCTCCGGACCACAACGAATCGTCTTGCCGAGAATGAGAGAGGAAGGCCTGCAGAGGATCTCGAAAAACAGGATAATAACACTTCGAAGTTTCAATGCTGATTGACCGGAACGAGAGTGTATATATATATATATATATATATATATATATATATATATATATGATTTATTAATTCTAGTTGAATTTAATTTCAGTCAAGACGCAACGACAACGACGAAGATACGACGAACCCTTTAAAATAATTACTCGAAATAGAAACATTTCGAAATGTGTAAACTTAGCAGAAGACGAAGGAGAAGGAAAGTCCTATTTCTAAATATCTCTTCAGAAGCAAATTATTTTCGGGCATTGATCGATTGCGACCTCGTCTCCCAATCCAACCGCTCCGTTATTTCCGGTCTCGATGTCGCCGGCGGTGACGCCTGTCGCGATGCAGATCGCAAAAGAAGAGAATTTCTCTAAATGAGACAATTATCTGTGTCGTCTTGATTACACCGGCGCTATTTGGGGGCGGGGGCGGAGGTGGTGTACGGTTTGAATCCTGGAATGTCGCTTTTAGAGAGTCGGAATTTTGAAACATCTCGCAGAGATGGTAACGGGTCACTCGAAATTCTCCATGACCCATGTGACCTAATAATGTTTGACCATTTGACCCAATTACATATTCATTATATCTTTCGATGTCGTTTCTCTCTGTCAAAACTAATTTTGAGCACCGTTCGAACATTAAAACACACATAACTAACCTGCAACAAAATACCACAGAAAACAAACAATAAGATTTTGACGAAGACAACAAGTAATCGAGAGTAGCATCATTATATATCAATGAGTGGATGCAAAAATTCCATTGCTAATCAACGTCAATAAATGTTAACCTTAAATTTCAAATGTTCCATGACTGCACCGACAGTCCTAAACACTTGGTCCATGACCCATTTGGCCCATGACCCATTTGGCCCACTGACCCATTTGCCCTATGACACATTTGACCCATGGCCCATTAGACCCATGACCCATTTGACATATGACCCGCTTGACCCATGACCCATTTGACCCATGACCCATTTCGGATGACCCATTTGGCCCACTGTAAATAATTTGACCCATGGCCCATTAGACCCATGACCCATTTGACATATGACCCGCTTGACCCATGACCCATTTGACCCATGACCCATTTGACCCATGACCCATTTGACACATGACCCATTTGACCCATGGCCCATTAGACCCATTTGACCCATAACCCGTTTGCCCATGACCCATTTGACCCTCGACCCATTTGACCCATGACCCACTTGACCCATTTGACGCATTTAACCCATTTGACCCATTGACACATTGCCGTCTCTGAGTACAGAATAGAGTCATCTTCGAGTGAGAATCATAAAAACAGAATGAAGGATTTGAGGAGAATCCCAACAAACAGTTTGACTGTCTGTGAAAAGAAAATTCATCTGAAGATGTCTTCTCTGAAACAGATTCTCTTCACATGCCGTGCTTATTAAGGATCTCCGTCGCATGGAGGAGGATATCCATTCAGGTTTTCATAGGAGAAGTGTACGGAAAACGACAAATCCCGCAAAGGCGTCGACCCCCTTGTGCCGCAGCGACGCAGCCACGTAAGTTCTGCTTAATTGGAACGATTAAGTGAAGAGGGAGACTCAGTAGCACTCGTCTCCCAGAGACAGCATTTCATCCTGTCATAATACAGTCGATCGATTGCCCAATGCTGCTGCTGCTGCTGCTGCAGTGGGGGAGAGCGGGGCGATATGACCTGTGGAACGTAAACCTAATTATAACCGTTTCTAAATTGTCGGCGTCTTCGCTCTGATTGGACGCCGATGGGAAAATAAATAATAACGCTTAGGTCGTCTGCCGTCTTCTTCTTCCTTGGACGGACGCTCGGCGCGCCAATGACTAGCGCCGCTCAGCGACCGACTCAGTCGTAATGACTTTGGGATTACTTTGTCACGCGGCGGAGACGGTCGCCGGCCGCATCGCCGCCTCCTCCTCCTCCTCCTCCTCCTCTGCGTCCGAGGTTTAATTTAAAGTCCCCTCGTCGTCCGCTCCGTCTCTCTCTCTCTCTCTCTCTCTCTCTCTCTCTCTCTCTCTCTCCCGGCGGATCCTATCTGGACCGGTAATCAACGAGATATCTCGACCCCGGACCCGGTCCGTGTAATCAATATCACCCCATGGAAGGAGGAGACTATCCTCTTCGGATGAGGAGCAGGAGGAGCAGGAGGAGGAGGAGAGAGCTTCCGTCTAAAAAATGCCGACATGTCGGATCCTCGGCCGTAAATAATCGGTCGTCGTGCGCTCATTTCGATATTCAATACGACCGTTTCGAATTCAATTATAAGCTTAGACACTCCGTCTGCATCGCCAAGCCCCTAGTCTCGATCAACCCAATCGACCATCGAAGTGACCGCTCCGGGGGGTGGGAGTGGGGGAGGGGGTAGGGTAGGGGTCCAAGGAGGACCAAGATGGACAGACGGCAGCGGCTCCAGGAGATAAGGCAGAAAATCAGTTTTATACTTCTACTTACATCTGCGGTAATAAGCGTCGATGCCTTCTCACGGTCATCGCACTGTAACTTCCGTAAGCTTCGTGGACTTTTACGCATTGGTTCGATGTTATGACGATTGGGGCGAAGCCAGACTCAGGGGCGAAGCCAGACACAGGGGCGAAGCCTCGGGTGGGATGGGGTGATTCGTTCTTCCTCTCGAAATATTTACCCAGCGATTCTGTGAATATGAGACAAAACAAAAAGAATAGAATCTAAAAGGAATTTATACTTTATTTCTTTCTGATTTCGTAATTGCGAATATATCTTGAGCTGCTAAGCGACATGGCTTTGCGAATGGTCGGATCAGTTGCGAGAATTTCATAGAAAAGCGCGGTAAATAAATGTCTGCAGTCAGTAGGTCACGTGACAACAGCTTCCCCGTTTATACATGCAGACTGTACTTTCAAAGACTGAGCAGATGTTTTATACAAAAAGACTTAAAGTAGACAAGAAGTCAGCTTCTTCCCTCTGTCTTCTTTGCTTTTTCGTCTCTTCTTTTGTCTTTCATCATTTCTTACTTTTAACCCTTTCTTATTCCGTTTATTATTAAATCTGTCATTTTTTGCGCTTGGTCATTCTTCTGTCTGTCTGTCTGTCTGTCTGTCTGTCTCTCTCTCCGGTTTTCATCATCTCCATAATAATCTTCTTTCCCGTTTCATTCATTTGTTTCTTTTGAAGCGACCGTTTAAATCCAAGCACGACATCTTCCGATCAATCCGCCTCTCCACCCCAATCGTCTTTTCATATCGGAATCGTGACCTCCGATGTGACCCCGTCCGCGCCCGGCGCCGCCTGCCCCCTCCCCCTCCCCAGTGCCCACCACGGGCCCCGGCGCCCGGGGTCACCGCCAGAGGTCACACATTCCGTGTCTGTGTTCGTCCTCTGACCCGAGAATCTCTGAATCCGGTGCGAATATGAACCCCCGACTATTAATTGGAGGCGCGCCACCACACCTGAGATCCGAACGACGACGACGACGACGAAGCATCCGCGCATCGATAAGTCATAAATAATCGTCGTTTGTCGTCGCCCTCTGTTGACGAGTAATTAAAACGCCGATCGCCGGCTCCTCATGCCATCGGGCGATCGCTTGTGTCTTCTGATCGCTGCGCTCTCTCCCCTTCACGAGGAATCGATCATCCGAGGACGATCTCCAAAGGATCGGAGATCTAAAGAGATCGCTCCTTCTTCAAACGGACGACGACGGAAAGCGAAGAAGAAGAAGAGGATGCACTACGCAGACAATCTGTGTGCTTATAGGCGCCATTAGGGGGACTTTCCGTCCACAAGGGGCATGGTCCCTCAATGCCCCTCGGTTCCCCTCCTCAGCACTCCATCAGTGCCTCTCAATGCCCCTCAGTGCCCCCGTAGTATTTATCGGGACCCCACAGTGGCCCTCAGTGCCCCCACAGTATTCCTCGGGACCCCACGGTGCCCCTCAGAGCCCCCACAGTATTCCTCGGAACCCACATTTGCCCCAAAGAGCCTCTGAAACGTTAGTGTTGAACAGACTTCTCAGTTTGACATTAGTTCTCGCAGCATTTTGAAATTATGAGGGCAGAGTGGAAGACTGCTTGGTTCTACTTTTACTTCGTCTCTTCTACTCTTCCTCTTCCTCCTCCTCCTCCTCCTCCTCCTCCTCCTCTCTCTCTCTCTCTCTCCGCATGGAATCTCGTTCGGCCCATTCTAAGCATTCTTGTTGCTTCCTTTTTAATGATTCGTTTGTTTTTGGCGAATAGAAACCTTTCGAGACCATGATGTGAAAGAGAGTTCAAATACCACTTCGAATTTAAATATTTATAGACAGGGGCGTAGCCAGGAATTTGATTTGGGAGGGTATAAATCTTAACTATAAACCACATAAACCATATAAACCACATATAACCACATGTAAATCACAATTTTTTAAGGTAGACTGATTTGGGGGTTATATACCGATATACCCCCGTCGCTACGCTCCCGTTTATAGATTAAACTTCAATATGATTCAAGAAATGCAACGTTAGCATTAAACAGTGGATGGTAATGGCCAAGCAGTCAATAGTCCTGTCCTTTCTTTATTGGCGTAGCGGGGGTGGGAGGGGGCAAGGGATGCCCGCCCATATTCTGGCTGAGAACGGTCGTGGGATTGGTGCAAAACCGTTGAGTAGACCTAGTTGGGTGGGTGGGTGGGTGGGGAGGTAGTAGGATAATGAACGAAGCAAACTCAACTCACTGGGAGCTTGGCACGAAGACATATTTTTGCTCGTCGTGGATATGCCCCCTCCAATTTTTCCTCTGAAAACGTGGATATGCCCCCCAGTGGCCCCTCCAGTTGGGAATCTACGCATTAAACTCTGGCCCCCCCATGATTCTCTTGCAAAACCTCTCTCTCTCTCTCTCTCTCTCTCTCTCTCTCTCTCTCTGCATTTGACTAAAAGCAAACGGACAGGAAGCGATTGTTTACGCCTGCAATTAGCCCCGAGACCGTAATCACTTCGACATTCGCTACGTGGCGCCAGACCAACTTAAACAAATGTCACCTTATAGTAATTAAGTTTGTTTTAATTTCTGCCGTTTTATTAGCCGCATATATATAAGCATATATATATAATCATATATATATATATCATATATATATAAAAGCATATATATAAGCAAATATAAGTATAATATATACACGTGTATATATATACATGTATATATATGTAGATATCAGCTATTTTCTGTGGAGAATCGTCTTTCTTGCGTTGATATTTCTCTTCCGTCAGGAGACACCGCAGTTCATTATGGCTGCGTATTTGCGTCCGCCTCGTGGCCGGTTGGCTTCTTGGGGATGGCGGTAATCAGGAGCCGATAGCGCCCTGCCGGGGGTCGAAGGGAGCGGCCCGCCGGACTGGCCGGGCCGGGGGCGGGGGAGAGTCCCGGAAGCCTCGGACCAATCATAATCGCGTTCCATCTCATTCGTCGTTGGTAATTACACGTGTCCTGAGTTGTGCACTTCTATTTATCAAGTTGCTGGCTCTGGGGAGAGCGAGAGGCTGGTCGGATGGGGGGAATGGGGGGATGGGTAGGGGTGCCTGGAATGAAGAAGGAGGAGAGGAGGAGGAGAGGACGATTGCCTGCGTGTAATCGGTCTTTTCTGGCTTAAAATAAAAGCTGGAAGCGTTCTGCTGGAAGCGGAGTTCCAGCAGCGTCATTCCTGTTGACGGTCGCCGGGGATGACAGGACATGACGTCGCTCTTGTCAATCCTCAACTGAACGTCTGACTTCGCCCACTGGAAGGTAGGAGACTATCTCTGGACCAGACATGGAAATGGGATCGGGTTAAGCCAGGGGGGGTTGGGTCAGACTTGTCCATATTTATTTTGGGTTAGATTGCGTTGGGTCAGCAAATAAGTCATGGCTTAAGAGAATGTGATGTATTACGGTTGGGTTGGGTTGGGTCAAGCAACCCTATTGCCGGCATGGGTTGCGTTGGGTTGGGTTCTAAAAGTGGACTCATGCCCGTCTCTGCGCTGTGGACGTCTTTATGCAGAGTCTTGTACAGAGATCGCCCGCCTGGATATTTCGCCAAATGCAGTTATTCTAATTCAATCTGTCTGTCTCTTTCTGATCGCATTAGACTAATTTGAAAAAATATAATCATATTGATTTTATCGCAATTAAATTTGTTTAGTTTTGCCAGAGACCAACAAATACAGAGATCTCAGAAGGTATGCGGTGCACAGAACTTCGTTATAACGTATATTCGGTTATAGCGTACACCGCAATGTACGATCCCGTGTGATGCGCCACCGTATTGGATACTATTGAACATAAGGCATCTTCGATATGGCGTATTAAATTTTACAGACCCGCTGAGTAGGCCTACGTTATAACGAAGTTCTAGTGTAGGCCCCATAGCAGGCGTCAATGAAGTGATTAGATGCAGATAAAGCAAAGACATGGACATGATGAAAGTGCTTCGCCAGCTTTTCAACTAATCTGTTTATTTGGGAAACCGTTTCATATCTTTAGTTCGTCTACAAGTCTACGAAATCAGTGTTTTATCCGGACTCCAGGCCTGGGGGTGGGGGTGGAGTGACTTGGCTGGAGGGGAAGAGACACAGTTCAATGCAAACATTTGTGTCAGGTTGGGGGGTTTGTGTGATTTTTTTTGGGAGGCGGATATCCTCTCTAACAGACCTGGATAAAACACTGTACGAAATTCATCAGCAGGTACAGAGAGAGAGAGAGAGAGAGAGAGAGAGAGAGAGAGAGAGAGAGAGACAGACAGACAGACAGACAGACAGACAGACAGACAGACAGACAGAGACAGAGACAGAGACAGAGACAGAGAGAGAGAAATGTTTTCATGAATGCAAGTGAATATTCTTGCTGCTTTGATTCTTCAAAATGTAAAGCAATTTTGTCGAATCAGTTGAGATGAAAACCACAGAGATAGAGTTATCTTCAGCTGCTGTAATAATTAATTGAAGACAGCCGTCTGCCACCGTCTGCCTTGTCTGCATGTCTACCGTCGTCACAGATGACACGCGTCACGACCTACTGACCCCAGAATGACGTCGTCGTCGTCATCTTCATCCGGAGGAGGAGGCGGAGGAGGAGGGGATCATCGCTGCCAGGTGACGAAGGTGGACACGGTGCTGCTGCACGGAGTGACCATCGTGTCGCTTCTGATGGAGGGAAAGGAGCGGCTGTGTCTCGCTCAGATCTCGAGCACTCTGCTCAGGTCCTACAGCTACAACGAGATCCACAATCGCCGAGTGGCGCTGGGCATCACCGTGCGTCCAGTGTACGCCCGTCCAGCTGGAGGTTCTACGGCGGGCGGGCGCCATGCCCGTGTCGTCTCGTCGGTGCGGGATGATCACGCGGCGGGAGGCGGAGCGGCTCGTCAAGTCCTTCCTCGACGACTGCGCCCCGCCGAAGCTGCCGGAAAACTTCGTCTTCGACGTCGAACACGACTGCGGGTGGGGCTGTCGGGGCAGCTTCCATCCGTCGAGGTACAACAGCTCGAGGGCGAAGTGCATCCAGTGCGTCTACTGCGACGTCTTCTTCTCGCCGAACAAGTTCATCTTTCACTTTCACCGGACGCCCGGTGCCAAGTACAATCACCCGGACGCCGCCAACTTCAACTCGTGGCGTCGACACCTGAAGCTGACGCCCGGCGTCGAGCTGTCCGAGGGCCTGCTGCACGCCTGGGAAGACGTCAAGGCGATGTTCAACGGAGGAAACAGGAGAAGGATCCAACCGCCGGGAGGACATCATCCGCACGGGGACCGGCCAAGATCCGTCGATTGAGCGAACGGGGTCCGGGAAAGGACAACAGCTGCTCAGCCGCCGCAGACGACGCTCCGCTGGATCGAGGAGGAACTGGAAAGTCTTCTTCACTAAGAGCTGATGAACACAGCTGCTACGCTGAAGACACGCACAGCACCAGGGCACCGGAAGACACAGCAGCAGCAGCAGCAGCAGCAGCAGCAGCTGACCTTATCATCATCGTCATCAGTTCAACGAGTCCAAAGGTCATTCGGTGCAGGAGCAGGTCACCGGGGACGACGTTGTAGGGATGACAGTTCACCCTGTGTCCAACGCAGACAGCGAGCGGAATACAAGAGCAGATCGGACGGAGGGACAAGAGGCAGACAAAGAGGAGGACAACAGCGACGACGACACGGACGAAGACACGGACACAGACTCCATCGACGTGGACACGGTGGAAGAGGAGATTGCGGCGCCTGGAAAGCGGAAAAGGAACTCTGGTTAAAGATGGAATCGGCGTCGACGTCATCAGGAAGAGAAGCGTTTCGGTGGAAAAGACGAGCGCGGATTCGATGGAAGAGGAAACTGGTCTTCTGGATCAGTCGCCGACCGAGGAGGAGTCTCATCATCCAGGAGAACTCACGGCGCCAGAAGGAAGAACGTGGAAGATGAGGAAGAATTTGGTGGCAGATAAGGTGGAATCTGTGGAAAAAGACGTTTCTGCAGAATCAGCGGATGTCAGACAACATCGGGCGAATGAAAGGCAACACCAGCAACAGCACCAGCAGCAACAGCAGCAGGAGTTGGAGCAACTGCAGAGGGACAACAGAAGGCCAAAGTGGAAGTCCTTTGATGGCAAATGGAGTTCTTTCAGAGATCATGAGGTCAGACTTCAAAATCTCTAAATCGGCGAGTAAATGAGCAATAAGTAAGTAATCAAGTGAAATCTCATAGATTTATATAGCACTTTAGAAACCAGTAGCTCATTTGCTGCTTACTCTTAGGTTCAGTAGAGGCACAGCGGTTTTCCAAAGTGAAATTTTTCAGTTTAATTCGCTCTACACGCCACATATCCAACAAAGAGTGGAACGCTTGAGAGAGAGAGAGAGAGAGAGAGAGAGAGAGAGAGAGAGAGAGAGAGAGAGAGAGAGAGAGAGAGAGAGTTATTTTTCCATATTTATTATTCTCACATTTTAAATCATTATAATAGCAAGAATAATACAATTATGCCAATCTCAATGTTATGATATTGGAAGGCATTTGTATATCTCTGCTAACATCGATTTCCAATTATTACATATACTCGGCTACCTATGTTTCTGTTTTTCTGTTATTATTGTATGAATGTTGTTATCTTTGATTATTCTTTTCGATTTGATATTAATAAACTGACATCATTATTAAAGACTGACTCGAAGAGCCAGTTACAATATTCTGAGATCTCAATTATTCTTCTCAATTAATTATTAGTTGTCGTCCTCAGTATAGTCTGCGAAAAATAAATGACTGACCGGTCGTTAAGTGCGGCTTCAAGAGCGACGTCTCTTAGATTCTGCGGGTGATTCGAATTAATTAACAGAGACTCAAATAAAGTTATCACCTTATTATAATTGTCGATTTCGTTAATTGTGGATTTCGTAAATGATTGCGCTTAACCAGTAAAAGCTTCTGAAAATCAGAGCTCAAATATTTTGCAACCATTATGTAAATGGTTAGCATCTGCGCAGATTACATTGAAAACTATTTTAACTGATTTCTAATTTTCTTGTAGGAATCAAGAAACGCAGGCTTCCATCCATACCTGAGCACACTCTCAAAAGGTAAGAACGCACCTGAAATTGCAGGTAATACACACCTTGTCGTTAATACCGTCATTGGTTTCTTGAAACGAATCCTGAATTCATCATTATTGTCATCGTCATCGTCGTCGTCATCGTCATCATCGCAAGTTAGCTAAATGAACGCTAGGAGCTGATGGATGGACGCTTCGAAAGGTAGAAAGATCTTAATTATGACATTTTTGAGATATTAAAATATTTAAAGAATTTTATAATAAAATCAGTCGAAGAATTTAAGAATCGCTTACGCTCCTTAGAGTCAAGAAACCATCGAGCAATTATTGCCAACAGATGGCCAGGGGCGTAGCCAGGAATTTGATTTGGGGGTATAGGCCTAATGCAATTTTGGGATATAAATCTTTAAAAAAACTTTGAAAGTCTTAAAAAACACATTAAAATCTTTAAGGTAGTCTGATTTGGGGGTGGGGTGGTATATATACCGATATACCCCCACGTCGCTACGCCCCTGCAGATGGCGTCCGTTGAAGTGTCTCTAATTATTAAGCATTAACACTTGGCGACGATTTCGAACACTGTCAAGAAATCGTTCCGTCATTACATTAATCTTCGATTTGCCACAAAGCGGTGTGGTAGCAGTGGCGGTGATTTAGTAGACCCATTAAATCTAGGGTCCCCACCCCAAAAATTTCGTCGGGCCCCTGGTCCCCGGTGGAGCCGCCACGTGTGGGGGATCCCACTCCCGACCAGGGGGCCGAGGGGATCTTGGTTCGACCAGCCCCAACCCAACTTCCCTCTCGAATGGAACATTAAAATTTTGCGTAAAGCGGTTCGTAATTTTTTTCAGAGGAACTGAAGCAGAAACTGTCGACCGAAATGGAAGTCAGAGCGAAAATGGAGAAGGAGTTTCGCCATCTTAAGGGTAAAAGAATCTTCTTTAATTGTGCTGATATCAATTGGAAGTATTTCTTAGTGAGATATTATATTATATGTTAGTGAGAGTCAGTGGCTAAAATATAATGAAATTTTTAGAGCTTCTCTTTGTTTAAACGGTAACTCCCTTCTTGGCCACGGATCTAAAACGACTTAGTTCGTTGACAGTGTAACTTCCCTTCTAAAACGACTTAGGCAGCCTGGTTCGTTGACAGTGTCGTGAGAGAATTCAGCAAATGGAGGCGATCGGTTTCTCCTCGTATGTTGTTTCCTCTGACGCTGTGTCAGAATTTTCCATTATAAGAGCTCTGTCTCTTAGTAAACGACAGTTTGTTTTTTTCTGGTTCGTTCTATTTTAGATTCTCTGTCGAGTGAAATCGAAAGACAGAAAGAAAGACGAGAGGACAGCGATAGACGCCTAGAACATCTTAAAGGTAGAATAGCGTCTCTCTCTCTCTCTCTCTCTCTCTCTCTCTCAGATAAACGTGAGTCTAGAGAAAGCACTGGCAAACCACACCAGTTTTAATGGCGTAGGCTGATTGCTAAGGGACACGGAATATCAGCGCTGGGCTCGTGTTTGACCTATTTGGCAAAATCAGCGAAGCGTCTTATATTTTACAGTTCCATAGAGTTCGTCTGATAAATAGTCTCTCCAGGGAATTGACGATATAAGCAGAAGACAGTCCAAAAACATACGTTTCACTTTCCATTGAAATCACCATAAAGTGTTAGGTCTAATAACTTGACAAAAGCTGCTAAGTTCTCCTAGCCTTAGCACAGGTTCAAGGCACCTGAGCGCAATGCAAAATGAATCTTTTAATTACATTATTTTCGTTGGCAAAAACTTGTAACTTGTAGGCCCTAATCCTGTAAACACGTCTTAATCTATTCAAATTACAATGATTTTCCGTAGAACTCTTGTATCGTGAACTTGATCAAGAACGGAAGATCCGAATTTCGCTTCAACACCAACTCCAAGGTTATTGCTTAAACAAATTGCGCTACAGAATTTCAATGGATACCAAACTGATCACAATAGCCAGTGTGGCATTACAAGCAATGCCCCGATTGATATAGGAAGACTTAATGTCCAGTAGGCTACAGCCATCAATACCCTACACATCGGGGGCATGGTATCTGAAACAGCTGCTCTACAGTAGCAGCCTACGCTCTTTGCCAAATCCTGAAACTCGCACAAACGTAATGGCGTAAACTGGGACGAAAAAGCGGTGAGACCCAACCACTATATGCCTCCCCTCTCTCTCTCTCTCTCTCTCTCTCTCTCTTCCCTATTGGCAGCTTATCAAAAAGTTGTGGCTCAAGCCAAGAGACCTAATAGAAGTTAACGTCTATTCACGATACGTACTACCGCTGCTTATTCTATTGCTCACTTTTTGAAACGACTCTTTATCAATATACAATGTTCAATAAAATAAAAATAAATAAAATATTCTTCAGAAGAGGCACCGTGGCAAGTGTTCCGTTGCATTGCATTACGATGGCTGAGAGAGAGAGAGAGAGAAAGAGAGAGAGAGAGGGGTGTTATCTGCTGTGTTGTTGTTGTGGGTGGTGTTTAGAGGCCAGAGACACCCTTCGGACCCTGTCCTACGGGCTTCTGGTCCCGGCGGCCAAGAGCCGCTGTGCCGCCTGCGCCTACAGGGACACCTTCGCCGCCGCCGTCTCTCCGTCGATCTCGTTCCTATCGAACGTCAACGTCGCATTCACCGGAAAATGAGCGGAAGAAGAAGAAGAAGAAGAAGAAGAGGAGAGGAGGAGGAGGAGGAGGAGGTCCTCGCTAACTATCATGCGCTACAGTCAAACTCCGTTCACGCGGACGCCGCTAAGACGCGATTTCTGCTTAGCACGAAGCTCCGTTTCCTGTAACAGCCTAGCGTCCGTGTTAACGAGGGTTTTACTGTAGTCAGACTCCAACTATGCACTGAAATTACATTGCAAGGAAGAAAATGAAGAAAATGCAGGAATATTTTCAAGCATTTGTTCTAGATATGATTACAGAACATCGTAAAATATTAACTGTACACAGAGAATGAAGAAATGAAGGTTTAGTTATTGTCGGCGTCTAATCTGTCTCTCTCAGAGCTTTGCATTGTCTGTAATAATTACAATTTAAATTATTTAAATTGCGACTGATAACGCTTTCAAAGAAATTTTCGTTCTGCCAACTACGATTTGATTTATCAGTGACTATGCATTTATCTAAGTATAATTTCCATCATAACTCTCTCCTCTCTGTATCTATCTAGCCACGCGGATGACTTCCGGACTTACTTGTTTTGCTTGTGTAGAATATTTTTGGGCAAAAGTCTAGTAAAACTGCGAGGAAAAAACTACTGCGGATAACCTTTTTTGCTTGTCAACCTATTCTTGCGGTAAAAGTGTAGTAAAATATTATTAGGAATAAAACTCCCTTTTGTCAGCCTTTTTGGGTAAAGTTTATTGATTTTTTCCTTCTATTTTCATCCCCCACCAACTTCCTATGAATTCATTTCATCTCCCCAACCAAGAAATCCTGGAACCGCCACTGATGATGATAATAATAATGAGCGAAGTAAAGAGAAGGAATTGTATTTTGGATCAAAAGACGTCTTCTAAAACAGACGCAGCTAGAGTACTAAATAACTAAACTGCTGTTTAGTGTCAAAATGATATGCCCAATGAAAGACGACCTTCTTAATGCAGGGGCGTATCCAGGGTATTTGGAGCCCATGGCAGGAGAGTCAGAAAAATTTGAATTGGCAGGTTAACAAATCTTTAATATTAACAAATCATGACGTTTTATTGACGCAAAATTAAGACTACAGATGCACTTTTCTTACTTTTACTGGTGTGAACTGGTCTATGATGTGTTCGAAGTCAGTTTTCAGTTTCTTCTCTTTCTACGCTGAGTAAGAGCCAGGTATATTAGTCCTTGGCCTTGGTCCTTCCTGGCCTTAAGGGATGAGTCTTTGGTCCTGGTCCTGGTCCTGGTCCTGGTCTTGACGGTTGAGTCTTTGGTACTGGTCCTCGAAATCAGTCGGTGATTTGGATCATAAAATGAACACTGCTGTATTATTAATTCAATGTCTACCATGTAGGCCTATAGTGAATAAGAACTCATTCAAGATATATTTTATTAAGTTCTACGGTCTGTGTTTATGGCGCCCATCTACAGAGCTAGGCAAAGTAAAACCTCGAAGGCGCTCGACTAGAACAACGCGTCTGAAATAATGGGACTTTGTAACCAGAGAAGAGAAACAATTGGATTACAGCTGCATTAATAATAATAATAATAATAATAATAATAATAATAATAATAATAATAATAATAATAATAATGATAATAATAATAAAACTTGTATAGAAGGGTTTTTAGTGGTTCTCTAGGATCTGTCGTGTGGTGTTCCACCCTGTCATTCATTCATTCCTTCGATTGGGATGAAACCGTTCAAAACCAGAATAAGAATTAAAACAAATGACGGAAGACTGGTGAAAAGACTTTGAAAGCCGCCAAGAACTTTGTTCGAAACGTCGTTTTAATACGAAGCGCAGGGCATCAAAGGCACAGAGGAAGAGGAGGAGGAGGAAGAAGAAGAGGAAGAAGAAGAAGAAGAAGAAGAGGAAGAAGAAGAAGAAGAAGAGGAGGAGGAGGAGTAGGAGGAGGAGGAGAAAGAAAAAGAAGAAGAAGAAGAAGATGATGATGATGATGATGATGATGATGATGATGATGATGATGATGATGATGATGATGATGATGATGATGATGATGATAATGATGATGAAGAAGAAGAAGAGGAAGAGGAAGAAGAAGAAGAAGAAGAGGAGGAGGAAGAGGAAGAGGAAGAGGAGGAAGAAGAGGAGGAAGAAGAGGAGGAGGAAGAAGAGGAGGAAGAGGAGGAGGAGAAAGAAGAAGAAGAAGAAGAAGCAGAAGAAGAAGCAGAAGAAGCAGAAGAAGGAGAAGAAGGAGAAGAAGGAGAAGAAGAGGAAGAAGAAGAGGAAGAAGAGGAGGAAGAAGAGGAGGAGGAAGAAGAAGAAGAAGAAGAGACGTCGCCTTGATTTACTTAACCGGTCGCCCATCGCCTGGTGTGTTGATACTGCAAAGTACATCTCGTTGGGCCGTGAAATTCCTCGTGTCGCGAAACCCTGCGTCTCCTTCGAACCGTTTCTGATTAAGACCCCGTAAAACAGCGCACGATAAACGCCCACGGCGATTTATACCCCGTCATATCCCGGACGGACGGACGGACGGACGGCGGGGGGAGGGGAGGGGAAAGGGGGCCCGGTCCCCCCCGCCGCCGCCGCCGCCGCCGCCGCCACAGCCCCACCCACGCCGGTCGTCGTTATGCGATCGGCGTCGTCGGCGCCTGTGTCCGATATCTCTCGTCGTCCGTCCGTCCTTCGCTTCGCTTCGCTAAGTCGCTCTGTCACTCGTCGTCGCCGACTGCGCATGCGCGGCCGCCGTACGCCATCTGGCGACAACGACGAGACATGCAAGGATGGTTTCGGGCATGTACATCCATCATAGACGGAGGAGAAGTTTTGGAAACTTCCTTCGCTTCGTTTGAAACATTGTTAACGTCCATTATTGTCCAACTCACTTCAGAGGCGTGTCTCCAGGAGGCACGTGCCCCAACCCCTCCCTCCCCCAGGATTCTGTCTGCTCAATTTCTCATAATGACGAAAGCAGAATAGATTTAAAGGCGCTAATAAATACAGTAGACTTCGTTATAGCGTACTTAGCAGGTCTGTAGACTGTGGTAGGTTATATCCAAGATACGTTATATTCGCTACCATCCAATACGGTAGTTCATCACACGAGACCGTACATTGAGGTACTTTAGTGCAGAATGTAACGTTATAACAAAGTATACGCTATAACCGAACTCGTTATAACGAAGTTCTACTGTAGGCGAAAATAGATTTAGATGGCGCTAATAAAATAGACGATTGTCATGTTTTCCTCCCTTCGATGGAACAGCAGCAGCAGCAGCAGCAGCAGCATTCAAACGACTGAAGCCTAGAGTATATTGTGTGCTGAACTGTTTACTATGCAGAAGAAAGGCGAAAGACAGTTTCAACGACGACCAATTATGAAGCAAGACAGTGTGTTATTAATGGCTTTGAAATGACCAGAGACGTATTTAAGAAAGACAAAAATAATTGACTAGGAACTTGGATTGAGTTCAGTCGACAGCAAGAAAAACTGGGTCCGCTGTCATTTATTAAGAGTCATTGAAGTTTGGAAAAGACGAATGTTTTCTTA
Organism: Metaphire vulgaris; assembly: GCA_018105865.1. NCBI lineage: Eukaryota > Metazoa > Annelida > Clitellata > Crassiclitellata > Megascolecidae > Metaphire > Metaphire vulgaris. Next base: position 626,257 of record CM030851.1, on the reverse strand, counting down.
GAATTTCGAAGACTCGGATAAGTCTTTCCAGAGCACTTCTTCCTTGGATAATGACAGGTCAGCAAATCAATTCTGTCAATCTTTCGTGATCGAGACCTTACGGAATCCCGTGCGATTCGACCGCTTAATCCAGACAGAGGGGAATCCTGACCCGAGCGGCTTCCGTTCGAACCGCGGTCAATGGATGCGCGGTCGACACGACACCTGTCACGAGGACTCTGTCGTCTGCTCCGCCGAGAGAGAGAGAGAGAGAGAGAGAGAGAGAGAGAGAGAGAGAGAGAGAGAGAGAGGTGGTTAAGGGTGGATCGGTGGTCGGTCGTCTGCACGGAATGCGGTCGTTTGGCACAACGCCATCCGTTCTACGCAATTGATCGAGTTGTCATGATTACCGACGACAAACAACAGAGAACGTCAACGAAAAGTCTCTCTCTCTCTCTCTCTCTCTCTCTCTCTCTCTCTCTCTCTCTCTCAAGAATGGATATGGTCCAACAAGTAAAAAGATCGTTGGGTCTTTCCCCGTCTTTGTTCCGTGTGTGTGTGACCTGCTGATAAAATGAAACGCAAATTCCTTCCGCTAGTTCTCCGCTGTCATAATAATCGAATGCAACCCGACCGATCTAATCATCTAATTCGATAGGACTCAGTCCAGTCCAGTGTAATCTACAGCGTAATGGGAATCTGTTTCAACAGGCTTTGCTCCTAAGCTGCAGCGTATGATGAGTCACCAAAAGCTAAAACAGACATGTCTCCATGTCTTCCTCACCTCCTCTTCAGTATTATTGGTAACTCGTCAAGAACTAAAAGAACCAGACTTCTCCATTTAATATCTGCAGGGTTATTTCTAGGATTGTGAATTTGGGGGTGGGGAGGGTGTCGGGAAAATCTGGGAGGGTGTCGGAATTTGGAAGTCTCTGCCGAAAAAGGCTGACAAGCAAAAAACGTTATCAAATCTCAGAAAAAAGGCTGACAAGAAAAAGGTCATCCGAGAATAAAAGTTGAGGGGTGCACTTTTCCATTGGAGGGGAGTGTTTAGGGCTAATTAGTATGCAATTTTATGCATACCATTGCATACTAATTTACCAATTTCAGGAGTGTCAAATTTTCAAATTAGGGGGTGTTGGAGGGTGTTAGAGAGTGTAAAAATATCTCTGAATATTTGTTATAAGAACTGAATCATAGAGAAATCACAGAAGGAATTCTTCGAGAAACTGGAGAACTTAGCATTGACAGGCATATGATGGAAAGGAAAAGATAATGAGGCCTATATGCCTAAACAGAGATAATTATAAATCAATAGACAAACTAAAAAGAATAAATAGATAACAATGAGCTAAGTGCTTCTGAGGATCACCACAACAGACTGCTGAGCACAGGGGAATTCTATGCCCTCAACAAAGCAAGCAGACTTTTATACAGACCTCATAGCCCCGCCCCAACCACAAAAATTCTCCCAAATCCCAACACTGTCACAATCTTTGCATTACACTGTCTTTTCCCCTCCAGCCAGGTCAATCTCCCCCCAAAGGCCTGGGGTCTGAATAAGGCACTGAAAGCAGGGGCGTAGCGACGGGGGGGTATATCGGTATATATATACCCCCCAAAATCCGACTACCTTAAAATTTTTAATGTGTTTTAAAGATTTTTAAGTTGTTTAAGATTTATACTTTCCAAATCAAATTATACCCTCCAAATCAAATTGCTAGCTACGCCCCTGACTGAAAGCAAGGCAGCCGAAGAAGAATCAGAGTAAGAATCGATTTTGTTAATCTTCAAGGCATTTAAATCGATCATTTCTGCGACCGCAAAAGAATACGAAACTGTAAACTCGGAAACCTCGGAAGTCCAGCCCTTAGGTGGCCGGTGGCGATCTGCCACAAAACTTGGAGACGTTCAGACTTCCCATGGGATGGGCCCCATCCCTCCCATTTTAGCGAGTGTCCGGGGGCAAATCCCCAACATAACGTTTTAAATTTATAGACACCGCACGTAAATTTTGGAGCAATTTGAACATAAAATCACGCCCTTTGAATAACTGGTTTCTCGCCAGTAAACCATATACTTAATTCACTGGCTGCAAGAGGGTCAGAGGGCAGATTATAAACTTTTTACTTGGACAATGTAGCCTATAGCATGCGTCACTTACATTAATACATAATTTTTTACTTCGATGATATAATCACGTCGCTTACCATTCGGGGATTTTCTCAAACTTCCTTAGTGGCAGACCCCATTTTCTGACTCTTGGCATTCTCACACCTCTCCCAACAATTGTACAGGAATTGTAATACAGTGTACGTTCTAAACGACAAAAAAATTAATGAGTTATTTTGGTCTCTCCCTTTCTCTCTTGTCTCGTGGCGAGAGAGAGAGAGAGAGAGAGAGAGAGAGAGAGAGAGAGAGAGAGAGAGAGAGAGAGAGAGAGAGAGAGAGAGAGAGAGAGAGAGAGAGAGAGAAAGGAAGAGAGAAGTTGACAACCCACTGAAAATATTTAAACAATTCGAATACCTGATAAGATCCTGAAAAAGTTTTGTCTAAGTTCGATTTCTATATAGGAATAGCGTCCAGGAACACAGGTCCTTGGCTTAACGTTGCATTGATACTGGCCTTTCTCCATTTCGTCGACGCTCGAAGTTTCTGAAAATCAGCTTAACGGAAGTTTTTAAAACACTGCTGCCACCTGGCGAATAAGAAAGGTAAAATATTGGAGAATTGTTTAAATAAGAACAGATTACTTATCGGCGATTAATTCTTTGTCAAAATACTAACAACTCAACCTTCAAACACTTTTTTTATAAAAAAACTCAAAGAACTTAAATAAAGTCTCTTTAGTAATTTTGTATCGTCATAAATCATAAATATTTAGTTTTCTTCAGATGCTGTAGCTACCTTGATAAAGGTGCGGTTTATATCCGGTCAAAACACGTGTTACGTTTCACTCAATTGTCAATTTGCCATTGATATCTATAATATTAAGATCCTTGTTCTGTATGTCTCTCTGTTACTTTCAAGCGTTCTCATTGGTTGACGAAGAAGCGTTTGACGAAGCGTACGTTTAGCACGGTTTAGTCGAGTCATTGCAGCATCAGAGGGGTGGGCGTGCGACGACGTTGCTATTGGTAACAATTGTTCGTAGCTTGAGGAAGTTGCGCAATTTTAACGTACATTTTAACGTACACAAAAAATACGTGTACAGCGTCACAAATGGCCACAGTTGCGTGATTTTAACGTACATAGGCCTAATTATTACGTGGCGCAGAGCTTGGCTAGGTGGCGATCATTGAAATGTTGTTCAGCATGAATTCAATGATTGGGTATTAGGTATAGGTATTTGATTAGTATTATCCTGCACTGCGAGCGAAGCGAGCATCTTTCTAGTTGATATCAATGGCAAGATCACGGATCCCCAGCATTTATACATGAAATGCGATACGTTCAGTACGCCTTTAAATAAAGATGGTAATGGTTCTGGGAAACTTCTATAACGCCGTAGCATGGCGAAGGCAAAGCAAAAGGCGCTGTCAACAACGCTGACAAATCAACATGGAACGGAAGATGACGGTCTTGAGGGAAAATCCGCTCAGATGGCACAAAAGAGTTCGCTGCCTTGTCGAAATCGGGCAGTGGGCCCTTGAGAAGGCGGTCTTCCGAAAGAAGACGTTCCGTCGAGAAGAGTCAGCGAAAACGCAGAAAGGATGTTGAAACTTGAAGGACCGCATGGATGCTGGGAAAAATTCTCCGCGTGGCGAAAATCAGGCGGCGAATCCTTGAGGGCGGTCATCTGCGAGACAGTAATCCATCGCCGAACCTGACGGAATTACGAAGAACTGGAAATGCCCTTTATGATACGGGAGCTGTCGTGAGTGTAGACGGCTAAATGGTTTCTGTAGAGGTAGAGTTGGGTCTACAATGTGCACTAAAAGACAAGTTGTAGCAGATTCGGCTGGCCGAGCTCAAGTGGCTATTAACACAGGAGAGATCCCACTAAACTACTACTACTACTACTACTACTACTACTATTACTACTGCTACTATTACTACTACTACTACTACTACTACTACCAGGCCTGCCGCAAGTGGGGGTGCAGAGGGTGCAGCTGCACCCCTGGAAAAATGTAGGGGGTGCAGTGCACCCCTGGAAAGAAGATGGGCTGCACCCCTCTGCACCCCCTTTCAGCTAAAATTCGTCAAAAAATTGCCAAAATTTGCTAAAACTGGCCCAAAAATTGCCAAAATTTGCTAAAATTGGTCCAAAATTGCCAACATTTGCAAAAAAAGTGCAAAAAATCGCCAAACATTTGCTAAAATTAGCCAAAAATTGCTAAAATTGGCCATAAAATTGCCAAAATTTGCCGAAAATTTGCAAACAATTATCTTGCCCCAAAGAAAAGTGTGAAATGATGCTACTGCTTTTATCTGGAGAAAATCTGCACCCCCTGATGAAAATTCGTTCCGGCGGGCCTGACTACTACTACTATGCAAAGACTGGTTACTTTCCCTGGCACAGCCCGAGGGCTGCATCCTCTCACCGTTTTCATTTGGCAAATTAGTCTTATTAAGCAAAGAGGAAATGTCAAATCCTCAACACAAAGAAGAACGATAAAGATTATAAAATGCTTTTGGCAAACAATTGACATTATTCACACAGAATTTACCATAAAATATGCAATAATAAATAGTTTGTTTCTGACAATGTGAAGCAACTTTATAACGACAAGAAAAAACTGGTAACGATTCAGACCACGACTGCTGAACTACTGTTATCTGAAATTTTGCAGTCACACTTTTAACAAATGCAATTTAATGTTCAAATATAATATACTGTAAAGGTACAGCATAAATAAATAAAATAATTTAATTATAAATCCAAAGCAAATTTTTACTCAAAAAAGGCTTTTATTTTTGACAATATAAGAGGTAATGCAAAATCTCTGGTGGCATTAGCCATTTCATTATCATGAGTGAACAGTGAATCTTAATTCCAATGCTTTTTGTGTGGAAAGAAAACTTTTGACGTCTTTTGGTGGATGAGATCAAGAATACCGCAAGGTATAAAATACAGCACCAATTGGCTAAAATACTCAAAAGAAATACGGGAACCAAATATAACATTTTATCATTAATAGATTATAATCAAAGCCTCAATCAATACACAAAGCTTGGTAAAAAAATGAACAATCAAAATTGTCTGCAACAACACAAAACATTTGGTCTGTTTGCAATTCAAAAGGTTTTTAAAATAGTTGCATTGACCAGTGCCGTTTTAAGAAGTTTGGGGGCCCTAGGCATTTTAAAAAGGGGGCCCTAGCCATTTTAAAGTAGTGAGGACCTTTCTTTTAAACATCTATTAACGGTGATGACCAGTGATGTAGCCAGGATTTTCCAAAGGGGGAAGGAGGGTTATGGTCGATTTGTAGGGGAAGGGAAATCTTCCCCCCACTGCCCAACTGCATTCCCTACTTCTACATCCCCACCACTACATGGTACATTTCCCAACAACTACATCCTCCCCAAGCTCGACATATTCCCCCCACACTGCTCCAGGTCACAAATCGCACCCTGGTTATGGTTCCCTTGATTCGCAACTTTGGAAAATTCTGACAAAAAAAAAGAAAAGGTCATCAACTATTATTTTACTTCATTTTAAGTGAGTTATTTTTTTAAACTGTTTTCCACGGTCCGCCGAAGCCCCCTGGTTTGGGGGGACCTTAGGTACATATAACGTATTTAAAACGGCCCTGACATTGTCAGCTCAATTGTAAACGCAGCATAAAAACTAAAATACAAGAAGCATATTTCAATAAACAGATTTATAAAAAGCCGGTAAATAAACTTTGTATAAACACACAAAGCACAACAGTTCTACAATCAATACATTTACGATGACTACTTGAGACTGTACACGTATTTGGTTGACTTGCACATTTTACTTACTTACCAATTTCATCCTTCAAATATATATATTCCGACCAAATTTTCCCACAGCAACTCCATATACAAAGTCAACGAGGAAGAAATACTGCTATATGACCAGAATTAATACAACCAAATACAGGGTGGCACAAAAAAACCGGACTACATTAAATGCCAAATCTAATGTGACTAGTCCGTTTTTTTTGTGCCACCCTGTACGTACGACAGTTAAGTTAATGATCAACACACTTCAAATGGCTGAGGCATCAAGGTCATGCCCTTTGACTCCATCCAATGTCATGCATTACGATCAGCAACACAGATGCAACCAGATTTCAACACAGACTGTTTATTAGCACAAGCTTCACATTAACAATGAGCTCCTAAGATCAAAGGCAAAATGAAAATATTGTTGCCTACAAAATGGGGAGAAAACAGCCATTACAAAAAAGATAAAATTGTCAAAACATTTCTAATATTTCTTTCAACATTAAAAAATATCATGCTGGAACAATACCATTAAAAATACAAAAAATATGTCTAAAGGCAGAGACAAAAACGACGTAAAATGCAACATGTGACATCGTATGAACACATAAGAAACAAAGACTTGCAGAAATTACCCAGTAAACATTTAATGCTAGACCTATGTTCACTGAAAAAATTCATTACTTTTAGACTTTACTTTCATACAAAGGACGTCAATGGAACACCAAGATTCAATAATTACTACGACAAATAAAAAATACATTCGAGACTTTGAGAATTCAATTACTTCGATCGTAACTCCCTAAAACCTTACCACAGTGAGAGCCACAAAAATCACCAGAAATCAGAAAGTCTTTATCATGATTTGTCTTCTACCGTCAATACTCATTCAAAAATCTTCATCGCAAAATTTTCCAAAAGTTCTACAACCCTTTAAGAACACACGAAAATTCTCTTCAAAACAGCTCTTTGATGCAAACGAAGAATGTCAGTAATAAAAAATAAAAAATATAATAAAATATTAACAATACAAAACGTCATGAAAATTACAGAAAACTAACAATGATGTTAGAGAGCCTTTTAAGGCGGCCACTAGTATCCAATGCCATTAGAGCATCAAGCTCAAATGCTGATGAAAATTCCTTCAGAATTCTATCTCAGAGATTAGCCAAACACCACAACTGATGATATTCCATCAGTTTCTGTAGACATCTGTGAAAAAATGCTGCGTAAAACGAAGTCATCGTTCATAATATTCTCTTCTGTCCAAAGTCGCTGACAACAATCTAAGTTACTTGCACACAGGAAGACACACAAACACTAAGCAACTAAGGCCTTACTCAAGACGGCGATCGCAATATGAGCACAGCTGTTGCTCTCATCTGTTTCTTCGTTGACTACAAAGGGAGGGAAGCCTAACAGTCAAAGTTTGATATTGGAAGACGTCGGCCCGTAGAAGCCCCAGTGGCCCCCTGCCCGGGTGATGCTAACTGTCTGTGACCACGGACATCCTTGGGACTTGGAAACGCCAGACGTTCTTCAGGATAATCCGCATCCTCGGATCCTTCGCTCTGAGATTCGGCAACGATCGTGGAGTTCGACGACGAAGCAGTGACGTCCGATTTCTTCGCAGCAGCAGCAGCAGCAGCGTCAGCCTCGTCGGTCGCAGCGCCTCTGCTTGTCAGGGCCTGGTTTAAGGCAGCCATGACTTCATCGTACAGAGATCCTCCGAAGTTAAGATCATCCTGAAATAGAACATAGCACAAGTTACCGTGACTACAATTCTGCAGTTGCAAATGGTGAGCACAGCAAAGCAAAAATTCATGAAAAATTCTTCAGCCATTCTTAAACTAAATTTAAATTTAAAACATGAAACAGCAAAATAAAAAACAATTATTAATAACGGATTAATCAGCTGCAGCTAATGACTAACTGTTACCTATCTAGAAAAAGTCCTTTTAATGACAAGATATTAAGTAAACAGTTAAAATACTGAAGATCAATGATTCAAAATAACAAAATGAAATGCTTACAGAAAGATCTGGTAATTTCAGATCACTGATACTACAAGAGTTTTCTTTGTTGTTAATAGAATTATTCTTCCCAGAATTTGTCAAGTTTGAAACACTAAACACACAAAAAATATCATCTGACATAAACTTGACTAATTTCTCTCACACTTTTGGCACAAATAAAACCCTTTTAATGTTTACAATCAAATGATAAACAAAGAGAAAATTCTTTACGATTTGTTTTCATAATAATTGTGCTGCATGTACAACATTTTAAGTGAGTCTCAATCCAAACAGATTAAATTGTCATGAATCCAAAATCATGTTCTACTTATAATGAAGACATCTGGAAAGAGAACAAAAGAGCATTTACAATTGAACAGATGCCAATCAAAAGAACTAAATAACTAATGAGGCAGAGAATGCTTATAACAAATGACATAACTGGCACAGGCTGAAAAAAGTGCAGATTGACACATCACTAGTGCAACACATATTGAGCCAAACCAAGTGCAATTAAAGTCCATGAAGAAAATTTCATAGATAACTAGATAGGCCTAAAATGCCTATATGCCTAGATGCCCAGCGCTTAACCGACTACCTTGAAGTGCCACTTCCAAGGGGTCTCTGCAGAGACACTCGGCTTCCATTGACGGGAAGAGGAGAGGCTGCTGAAGATTCTGCATCCAAGTCTAGCGTCGAGGTGCTCTGCGATGAACCTCGGCTGCTGCTCAGAAAAGGAACGTCACCGATGACGACCCCGTCAAAGCCAACATGGCCGACGTGTCGCATGTCGTTCTGCGGCGTGCTGATCATACTCGAGGTCAGTTTGCGAGAAGTGGGGCGAAGGGATGCCCTCAAAGACCCTGTCAAAAACAGGACAGATATGGTGCTGCTTCAGTTAGCATAGCACGGTCAAAGATTGCAAATTAAGGGAAACAAAGTCACCAATCAATCCTACATTTTCATCTACGTCAGACTTAAATAATGGCAAACTGACTGAAACACACCTCAGATCATAGTCCGATGAGAATAGAAAACTTTCATATGATAACCAATCACCATTTAATCACAACCATATAATTAGTTGATTGAAAAAAATTCAACCAGACAGTACTGACTGTCACTACAAAGTGCTTAAAGACCTGTTAACAAAAGGCTTTCAAATGTCAAATGCAATGCAAAATATCATCTCACTCAATGCACTGAATAAAATCTAAAATAGTAAGTGAATTCCAAACCTTTGAATTAAAGGCAAAGAGTAAACAGGAAAGAGTCAAATGAAGACCAAATATGAGCTCAAGTGAGTAAGAAAGATAAGATTCAGTAAAGTGCTGGGAATAAGACATAATTTGATAATATATTTCAGGGGTGCACAACCTTTTAAGGATGAAGGGCCACATTTTTCGGTCCCGAGACTCCGCGGGCCACATGTGCTTTTTCTAATGCAGAAGTGGTACGTTGTTGACAGTAGCCGTTAATAGCAATATGTAATATGGTTATGGATATAATTTAATTCGACAGCACTAATGGAATTAATAGATGAATTTTTGATTTCTGATGAATACAATACAATCAATCCAGTAGGAAAAAATGAAATTGAAATTATTAGTACTGTAATTTAAATGTAGAATTAAAGGTTAAGGCCTTGTTAATCACAAATACTACGACCGTGTTCAATTATTAATTCAAAAATTTAAAAAGCAAAGGTCAATTGCCTTTTTATACCCAGTGAAGTTGTTGAGACTGAACGTCTTTAACAATCTTATTCATATTTTGTGGCCGTTCACTTGTTGCAACTTTCAAACTGAGCACTCAACCTGAACCTTAGAACATTTTTGTTCAATTTCATAACAGAAAATGTTGTTCACACAAGTAAGTGCTTCCAAATAGTCGCAAAGGCTTTAAAGTGGCCCCGAAGGCTTTCTTCCTTTCATGTTTAATAGCGCTACAGAAGAAGTCATTCGTTCCAAGGGTCTAAGTCACCATCAATTCAAGCTATTTATGACATACCATATTACACAGATGTGAGAGAGCACAGGACGAATTCTAGAATGCTTTGTTGAACTGATAGCAGAAATTTGTGAATTTCTTAGCAGCAAGGGCACAGTAATAAATAATAACAACAAGGTTTGAAATGTAGTGCTAATATGAAAGCAAGAAACCTTTGGGGCCACTTTAAAGCCTTTGGGGCCACTTTCCATTGAAATCCTGGAAACGTCCGCGGGCCACAAAAAATCGCCAGTGGCCCACGGGCCACGGGTTGTGCACCCCTGATATATTTCATTCCGGATACTTTCAAAAAAATAAGGCCGCCCTCTTACACGATCTGTTGATCTTCGGTGGTCTCAGCAAATTTACATCGCTGATGATCAGCTCCAGGTGAGGCGTTGTGATGTTTGGATTGAAAAAACCGACATCGTTTGTTGCATCGACAACTCCAAGCCAAAAGCCAGGATGCGGAGAATGCTCAGGACTAAAACGACATCAATGCTTAAATCATATTTGAAAAAATAAACACTGCTTCCAAATTTTCAGCCTATTGAAAACAAAGGCAAAACAGAAATACATTAAGAAATATGGTAGTGAGACATTACTTAACAAATGTTATCTTCATGACAGTCTTCAAAGGATCTAGCAATGATATCTCTAATGATATCTATTCACCATAAACAGATAAAGTAAGCAAATGATAAGACATTTTAATGACTAAGAAATCACTTTTTTGATAGAACTGTGATAGTATCATTTTTCTTGCACTGAATGCATCCAGCACTTGAAGGTATTCCATCCTCTTGGACAACAACTCGAGACAATTTCAACTGAAAAACAAAACAGCTCTTTTACAAAAGAACATCACTATTTGAGCGACTTCATGTGCGTCAACAATCACATAATAATAGTGATGGGTAAGTGATGATTGCGACGAATGGCCAGGCGGGGGTCATCGCTTGATTCCAAGTTTGCACCAAGTAACCAACAGCCCAATGCCAAATGGAAAATACCATAGAGTAAAAAGAAAAAGCATACATGCTCAGATTCAGAAAGCCATGATCACAGAGCTATCGACACTTCTAAACAAATATTCCTCAATTCTAATTCTCAAAAGAAGAAAATCGACTTCAACGTTACCGCATACCTGCGACAACGACGAAAAGAGTTCTGAAAATCTTGGTCGATCCCTTGGTTCGTGTTGCCAACAATGAAGCATTTCAACAAACCAGTCGTCAGGGCAAGACTTAGGCTTTGGCAGACGACAATCAGACGGAGGACTAACCGCTTCTGCGATCTGCAAGAAGGTAATTCACAAATTTCAACGCTACAACAGATGCACGCGTTTTATCATAGTCGGTTAAAGTCAACAGAACAAACCAACGTTAATCAAGTGGAGAAATAATCACAGAAAACTTGAAAACAATCCATCAATCGGCACTAAAAATTGCATCCTCGAGCAGAAGACAAAAATATTTTCAAAGTAGAAACTGTATAAAAATAGGCTAAATTTTATAACTAAAATGCTTCCAAAAAGTTATTTCTCTAAAACAGTGCTTCAAAAATCTAATTCTAAATTTCAAATCCTACCATGTCTAAAAAAAGGTGAAGGTAATGCCACTTACTTCGAAAGGTGATAGATCTGACCAAGGCTGACTACCATAGGAGAACATTTCCCACAATGTCACACCAAACGACCAAACATCAGAAGCGGATGTAAAGTCAAACGTGGCAGCACATTCGGGGGCACACCTTCAAAACACAACATTCTTCACTAAAAACTGTCAAGTTCTAAAATTAAAAATTGCAGAAATGCCAGAAGAGAGGCAATATAACTGTCTTTCATACCATCTTCTCTGCATCCTATCATGATAGTGGGAATGAAGCTCAACAGGTGGCAGGGTTGCAAAAATCCTAAACTCAAATTGCTAATAATCTGCCACTGTCACAGACAACACTGAATCTTAATCATTTCTACAAGTATTGCTGTCATCATTACAGCTTATCTTAATTTCCACACGATCTGCAAATCAACATTAGCATAATTTATCAGGCTTCCCTCAATGGATCAGGGATTGTCAATTCTGCAGAACAGTTCTGCCACAAACTGTTTCACTCTTGCCCGAAATGCCTAAATTTACAGAGCATTAAGAGGAAAATTAAACCGTCAGTCTGTGCGTAAACAGAAACTAATAAACAACTACACAAACTGCAGCAGAGTCACCGCAGGCAAAAAATACAACCAAGCAAATACAGACTGATATCAAAAGAGCAAACGTGTAATCATGAAAACACGCTTTCAGAACAGCACAGAGACAATTGAATTTACCAATCAACACCATCTAAAATACAGTCTAAGCGCTCAAGTAATCAGATTTCTAAAATACAATTCAAATGAACCAGTTTATCTCTAAAAAAATGCTCTAAGAAAATGAAATCCCATTAAATAAATGTGCAAAGATTAAAATAAAAATGAAAATAAAAACATAGCAGACGTAAAAACACAAATTGTTTCTAAATGAACCACAGGAGAGACAAAAACACTTTTAAAATGTATAACAACACCTTGCCAAAGTAGTATTCTGATAAGATAACAATTATTAACATATTCAAACACCCAGCATCTAAGAAGGCAGCATATCAACGAACCAGGGAAGAATAAGCTCCAACTCTTTGTTCTCTTGGTTTTCAAGGAGCTTTCTGTTGACTCCGACAGCATTGGACAAACAAAAGTCTGTAATTTTAACCTATGAGAAAAACAAAGATAAATTATAATCAAATTACATAATCATTATCAAAACCTCTTAAAATAAACAGCATTATTGAAACCTTCCTACATACAAAGTAGAGACTCGAAAATGAAATTGAAATTCTCTGCTAATTACAGCGAAAGCCCCTATTGCTACACGCTCGGATGACATAGACTACCAGTATTGCTCTTTTCGAATAAGATGTCATTCTGACACAAGCGGAAGTGCTGGTAGTACTTCCATATGAAGAACAAGCACACAATAAATGGACACACAGAAAGTGCAGAGGCTAAAAGCAAAGCAAGCCACAGGCTTGTCAAATTGTCTACCCACATCGCTGTCACATCAACACCAAAACTGACAGCCTCAAGCGTTACAAAACTGCCATAATTTACTTTAAAAAAGCTAAACTCAAACCTGATAAATCGAGATGACAAGAATATTCCTGGCTGCTAAGTTGCCGTGAACAAGTTTCAGCTGTTCCAGATACATCATACCGTCGACAATCTGCTTTGCCAGGTCACACAAATGCCGCACAGACAGGCTGGATCTCAAGGACGCGTCCTTGAAACACTCCGTGAGAGACTGAAGAGGAGCATGCTCCATCACCTGAAACAAGCATTTGCTCACATGAGTCCAGTCAAGGAATGCTACACTGAATGGACGCTGCATTAAATGCAATCAACTGTTTAATGCCAGCGCAATGTAACAAAAACAATATATTTTGGTACGTATGCTGGTATTATGAAGACTTTTAAACTGAAACAAAGCCAAATCAATCAGTTCTTTCAAGAAAATCCATAAACCAGTTGGATACAAACTAGAAAATTCAATGCCAACCGGTCTATTTTAAAACATAAGAACATTGCATTAGGAAAGAATCATACACTGGTTATGTCACATGAATACCAAAGCAATATGCACATCAAATGATATCAAAGTTCTACTCACTGAAAATAATTGCCATCCTTCAATGTCACATGATTTTGTCATTCCCTCATATAGTCATATTTATTACGGCCTCTCGGTAAACATATTTTTACCTTCAGATAATTTCAACTCTGCTTAACACCGTACAATTCTTCTAAGTCATGCATTAAGTAGGTTTGACTGTATTTGATACTTAGTAGCATCATTAAAATCTTGAAATGGAGATGTGCTTACAGGTAAACAGTTATAACCACCATTTAGACTTACCAGCAAAATGTTGCCCGTATCAACAATAACTCCTAACACTGGAACAAGATGTGGATGAACGATGCTGAAAAGAACGGAGATTTCTTGTAGAAAGTCACTTACTGGTTTCCCTAACTTTTCCTTTGGTAGACACTTTACAGCAACTTGGACCTAAGATAAATAAACTGACAATTGTCAAGTCAACCACCAGAAGAATAAAAGAACATATCAGCAAAAATGCAGCATAGATACAGAAAATCAGTTGAGAAAACTTAATTGTACAAAATACGATACAAAGACGATTTTCAAAATAGCAGTGAGGGCGTCAGAATACTTCCATCCGAGAATAGTCAACCTCTAGCGAATTCACCATAAAGCACAAGATTACAACTCCTATCTTGGGCGTCAATCCGAACCAGTGGGTGGTTAAGAAAAACCTGCGAATTCAACATTACATTTCAAGGCCATCGCCATTTGCAGAAACCATAAACAATAAAGATGTGGAAATAGATAACACATGATATTAATAAATCCACACACAACAATCCACATCTGACAAGTACACATGAGAACCACATAGTTCAGGAAAACAGGAATATCTCAAAACAGGTTGAGCATATTTCCCATCATCCTAACTGAACAATATGGCTAAAAGAATACAATTGCCCCTGTCCTTGGTTAACCCCTTTACCGGTGATTTATTTGTAACGTAATGTAAAATGGACACATATGTGCGTCATGGCCGGTAAAGGGGTTATGCCATGTTTACGGCACTATATAAACAGTCTAGTATACAATACAACAGTGATGTTAACAAGGACCGACCCCCAAGGACGAGGATAAGGACAAGGACTGACCCCCCCAAGGACGAGGATAAGGACAAGCACTGACCCCCCAAGGACGAGGATAAGGACAAGGACCGACCCCCCAAGGATGAGGATAAGGATGAGGACTGACCCCTCAAGCACAAGGACCACAAGGACTGACCCCAAGGACAAGGATCAAGGACAAGGACAAGGACCAACTTCTGTCAGACAAAAAAGTCAGAAAGGAAAAAAACAAACATAATTTCAATTTGAATCACAAAATTAGAAAAGGAAAAAAAGAATGTTGTAAAACATAGTCTAGTCAACAGCAATGCTGCATTTCAAATGCGCCTTTGACTTTAGCCACCTAGCTATGTTACTGCGCTTAAGAAATTGTCAAGTTTAATAATAATAATAATAATAATAATAATAATAATAATAAATAAACAAGTGTTTCCAGCAGCTGATCAGTCATGCACACACGGTGAGGTCTAATTATGAGACCACTTTGTGAAAACACTTGTTCAACTGGAGCCGACGTCGCAGGGAAACAAAGAATTCTGCTAAAGAATCAACTCCTCAACTGGTATTATAAAGGAAACAATGACTAAACATTTTAGTTAGCCTAAATATAAATCCACATACTACTCTTACCTTAGAACGTAATTATCAGTACAATTGAAAATGGTATACAAGTAATTTGGTCCTTATAAGGACTTTTCAAGGACTAAGTTACAAGGACCAGGACACGGACCGATCTGCAAGGATGAGGATAAGGACGAGGACCGAACCCCAAAGGACGAGGATAAGGACGAGGACTGACTCCCAAGAGGGACAAGGACTTCTCTTAAGGAGTCCTTAAGGACAAGGACCAGGACAAGGATTAACATCACTGCAATACAATATTGAGGAAGTCTACTAATCCATGCAACTGCACACACACACACACACACACACACACACACACACGACTGCTCCTAAGTATATCTCCACTGGAATGTAGCCAAAAAACAGTGACACCAATACTGCCACCATAACCAACAACAGCTGCCCCACCATGTCTGATTGCACTTACACTGTTTGCTCCCATCGCTGTCTGTTGAAAGCTCTGTAGTTCAACTCTTCTAGATTTATTTCAAACGTTTTTTTACATCTGGTTTTCCACACTTGATGGAGTCATCCATTATTCCCAACGTAAGAGTCTTAATCTTTCGGTCGTGTTTCATTTGGCATAAACTTCCACAAAGAGATGCAGTTTCCTCTATATTTCACTTTCTACATCATGGATTACTAAGGCCTTTGATTCCGGTGTGTCATTCTCTACCACCTAAGACCCATTCAATCCAAAGTATTTCCTAAAGCATTTCCTTTCCAAATGAAGCATTCTTCTCCCTAGATCTTCTGCAATGTCTCATATCCACGGATGAGTATGTAGCCTGTATATAGTCATTCAAAATGTAACAACATTTTATCGGACAAGACTACTGAATAGCATTGGACAAATAAGTTAGAACAGAAATGGATAAAATGAGCGTTCAAGAAGAATTAATTATTACCGAAAATTTCACAAAAATCTTGTGTAGACATTCTAATCAGATTTTCTTCAGCAAAATGCCATTCATACAGCAACTGAAAGAGCATCCCACGTATGATATACCTGCATCCGGTCGTCTTTGGTCCAGGTCCCCAACCGAACATCCGACCCGAACCGTCCTGTTCCCAGCTGATGAGACAGAGCGACTGAGTTCTTCTGGATCAAGTGTCTCTCCAAAGGAGGACTCACCTGCAGATCTTTTTCACTGAGCGAATGCCTCTGCTCGTGCTTACTCTCCTGACTCTTCACAAAAAACTACAAAGTCCAAAGCAAGACATCTTCAATTCTCCACAAGTAACGGGTACCAGAAAACAACTTAAAAATTCTAAACGGAATAACAGTTCCACATAAATAAGGACATATATGTGAAACACACCATACGAGGGACGCTCAATAAGTTATCTACCTGACATATAAACAATTGTGTTAAGACTGAAGTGACGCCTGTTTTAGGTTGATGTATCAGCCTGCATGTTGTATAAATCATTTCAACCAGTGCAGTCATCAGGTGTTGGCGTAGCCGTTGTCGAAAGAAGAGGGGGGTTAGACAGCGACCTTCAGGTCATTGTCACCTCCAAAATGTTGTCCTCGAAGGTGTTTCTTCAAGTTTCTTAACAGGGAGTAGTCTCTTGGTGCCAGGTCTGGACTGTATGACGGTTGGTTAAGTTCCTGGAATCTGCATTCTCTCAGAGCGTCCATGGTTTTCTTTGACTTGTGAACTGGTGCATTGTCATGCAGCAGCATCACAGCACGGCTCAACTTGCCTCGTCGTTTTTCCTTCATGGCATCCTTCAACATGGCAAGTTGAGTTGCATAGACTTCACCAGTGATTGTGGTCTTATGCGCCATAAAATCGATCAGCAGTATTTCTTCACAGTCACAGAACACTGTGGCCATCAGCTTTCCTGCTGATGGCTGTGTCGGAACTTCTTGGGTGGTGGTGAAGTCTTGTGTTTCCAGTGCATGGACTCCTGTTTAGTTTCAGGATCACAGTGGTGGACCCACAGTTCATCGCCTGTAACTATTTGAGGGAAAAATATTTCCTTGTCAGCTTGCCACAGACCTAAATTCTCCTTTGAAAATTCAACTTGTGTTTCTTTTTGAAGAGGTGAAAGCATTCTGGCACCCATCGACTGCTGACCTTGGACATCACTATATGATCGTGCACTATTGTGATGGCAGAACCTTCTGAGACACCCAGTTCACCAGCAATCTGTGACACCTTAATTCACCTGTCCTGCATCACCAGGTCCTCCACTTTCTGGCAAACTTCTGGGGTGGTGGCATCAGCAGGCCTTCCTGTACGGGGGTCGTCTTCATGGGACTGCCTGCCCCACTTGAACTGTTTGCATCAGAATTTGACTTGATATTCTGAAGGTACTGAGTCCCCATAGACAGCCAACCAGGCGTATGTGTATAACCTTCGGACCATTACCCTCTTTCAAGAGAAACTTCATGACCGATCTGTGCTTCAACTGCTGTAAATCCATGATTCTGGCACCCCCTCCTCCTTTCAACAACGGCTACGCTAACACCTGATGACCGCACTGGTTGAAATTATTACTACAACACACAGACAGATATATCAACCTAAAACACGATACTACGACTACGATACTTTTGCTGTTTCATTGCATGCAGATATTTAGATATCTCGATTCACGCCTTTGTCATTCTGACATACAGTACATGCTTGCAATGCACTTACGTGCGGTTTTTGTATGAATATCACTTCAGTCTTAGCACAATTGTTTATATGTCAGGTAGATAACTTATTGAGTGCCCCTCGTACTATGCTACAATAGAGACTTTTCAACGCACTTGATAACACCGTGCTCCAAAAAATATGATGCCAATCTTTAAACATATAATATTAATTACAGTAACCATTTCATCATTTTATTTACAGGGGAGAGTCTAATTATAAAAATCCACACTGTGAAATGGAAGACCTTTTTAAGCTGACCAAAAGCTCCGGTTGCTGGCAATTTCTTTCTCAAGTGCAGTTTCATGCGGTCAATTTCGACGTGCGACATTCCAATGCTGAGAAAGTCCTCGTCCGAGATATCTCGGAGCTGCGAAAGATTCGTGACTTTAAGATGGCTGACAAATTTTTGATAATACTTTTGGACTTGAGCCTCAGACAGAAAATCAGAAAGGTCGCCCATTGTCTTGTATTTTAACTGAAAAAGAAGAAAATACATTTTTAGTTTAAGACAAACACAAAATATTAGACTCAAATGTCAAAAGCAAAAAATATGCTCAACATTCATAGCAAATATATCAATCCATTATGCACTGCACAAATACAGACCTTCACACAATAGCCACAAAATAACCAGTGAGCACTGCTGACAAATTTGAAGCATAAAAAGTGCATTGTCAGAATAATACAGGCACAATAATGATCTTCCTCAATGTTTTTATCAGCACAGAATAACTGGACCAGTTCTTCCAAGATATACAACACAGTTGAACACACTGCAAATGTCCATTCATTTCCCATTGCACTGTTGTTGAGATTTCGATGTAATTGCTATAGGAAATTCCAAGCAGAAAAACATCCATGCAACTCACATCCTGAATTCTATAGAATATTCTTAATAGTCGGGCAAAACCCAAAATTTACTATATAAATTCACATGGATAAGGTTGCTAAGACCATTCAAGATAAAGATATAGTAAATCTGTTTATTATGAACTATTACAAAATACAAATGATCATAAACGAAGTCAACGTGAAGGACAAAACATTGAAAATTCAGCAGCAATGACACACAAGCAACTTTAGGCTGATCAGGAATTAGGCTAAGAGTCTAAAACACGACAATGTATTCACAAATACCAACACTCTTAATGGTCACTATATCATCAGAATATCATTAACTCCTCTTTACAATCAAACCCAAACATTGTCACATGCTCCTCTCATTGTCACATCATTTCTGACACTCTGTAACTCTGTAACTGCAACATTATTAATCTTATTAACTTCTCCAGTTTCAAGATCTCTATAAAATCATTCTTATCAATTAACCCACTTTAATATGCTTAAATCAATGTCAAAACCTTTTTCATGGCATATTTGTCTTTTTACCTACATATATTAACCCCTTCATTTGAATGTTATAATGCTAATCTCTTATCAATGTTAACATTCTCCTGTTTTTGTGAAACATTACATAGACAATTATAGAAGTTCCTCTTGATCCTTGACCATATGCATAATAGTGATTACGTTATACTGTGACATTCTAGATTAACCAACTATCGGGATCCCAGGATCCCTTAGGTTAATCTTGTTTATTTCCTTATGCTCATGGTAATGTCAGTTGTCTTTATTTACTGTGAACATGTTATGTCCTTTTTCATTTTTCTACCTTAATTAAGTAATTATATATATATGTTTATAATCGGATTGATGATTACTGTATGCTTTTGGAAATAAATAAAACTCATTCATCATCATTCATCATTACACAAGCTGTTTTTTTCAACTCACAATAATGCTGTCTTCACTATATATCCATCCAGTTCTGTTAATGGCATCTTCACACAATATCATTTAAATCAAAGGTTGGTCAAATGTGACTTTGACTTGGTTTGACAGTGTGTTGACAGCTACCTACATACATATCTTACCTACAGAGTACATACCTATCTATCTATGAGAGAGCCATTAACCAACCAAATAATATATCAATTCAAGTGATCAAACGAAGGATAACACTGCACCTAGCTTTTTCTTAAATTGGGGTCCAGCAAGCAATGTCCATCTGAGCTATTTCTTTACAAATCTAACTCTGGTCAACCATGTCTCCTTCTACTTGACCTCAGGTCAACATGAATGTCCTCATTTTAGGCTGACTCTTTAGACCTCCATGCACTCTCTGAACCATCTTCAAGCCTATTTTTTCTATTCATAGCAGTTACAGTGAGTATTCTTCCAAATGATCCCAATTCAGAGCATAGAACAGAGAGTCTCTCCAAGCAGTCACATCCATCTACCCCTCTCTCACCCATAATCCATCTCTGACCTAAATGCTAATTTCTCTTCCCGGATAAGCGTTCCAACAACAGGATACAGAAGAACATGGCAGCTGCTGCATGCTGCATACCCTAGATGCTGCCTTATCTTCAATGAGTCACAATGAAGGCCAAATCAAATAAAAAAAAGACTGCAAAAATGCAGGCACAAGACACAACAAAGCAATTGCAGTGAAACAAAGCACTTACATAATGTCTCCTTCTGTAGCGATCACTTTGACAATAATTTCTATGGACCTACTCATTCTCCAATATCCATCTAATAAGACATCATCTCTATTACTCATCATCATCATCATCATAATTGCTCTCTGCCAACTCATTAGTGGCAATAGCTACCGTAGTCAGAAAACATTTCCAGGTCTTTTTGTCAAATGTTAATTTTCCTCCTTCTGCTATTATTGTCAGTTGTCTTTCTTTGAAATCTTCTTTTATGTTGTCTATCCATTTTTTTCTGGGCCTGCCTCTTCCTTTTTTACCTTCCTTGTATGTAGAGTGCTATTTTGGGAAGTTTCGAGTCTTCCATCCTGTTTACATGTCCATACCATGTAAGCCTCCTTTTTCTAAGTTTTGTCCATGATGGTATTCTTTAGCCCAATCCGCTGCCATATATCTTCTCTATTACTAGGAAGAATTAATTATACTTACTAAATAGTCTATCAACTTTTACCTTCATAGCCTCAAATGTCTATAATATTAATTACAAGCTGAAAAATCCAGTTAATTATATATATATAAGCATAGCATCAACTGTTGTCTACTGGTAACTGTCTAGCAAGCATTCATTTTAAAACGTGGAATTCAATCATACTAAAGGAATAATAGTGAAATAGTGAATCCACCCATGCATAGTCATCACAAACATACTGAGTAGCATATGCATCTGATGGTCCAATTACTATAGACAAGAGGGTTTGGTGGGTAATAGTTTGCCCTCTGCATCCTGTTGAAGGCACTTTATTTAATGAGGTTACAACACCCAGCTGCACTACATGATAACATGTCAATAGCAGAACAAAGAGACTGCCAGTCACATTTAAGCCAACACAACACACAAACACTGTGTCCTGTCTCAAGCCTGCATTAACATTCATTAAGTTTACTCAAGAGAAAAACTCAAAACACACACACACACACACACACACAACCCACAATAGCCTAGTAAATGGATTATTGACATGAATGAGTAAAGACAACAATATGAAGCAGAATATGTTTACACAATAAATCAATAATAAAAATGTAATACACTGGAGTAGCCTGATTGTTAATGTGGATCTACATTTTAAAATCTTCCAACTGACAATACATACTTTAACCATTTACAAGTGACTTTTACTAATTATTTATGCAATCAAATCAGAATTTGACAGATTGCCTGAACAGTGACATCTGAAAGAAACCAAACGAACAAAACATAATTGCCGGTAATTTAGCAAAAAATGTCCGAATAACAACTGGACTTAATTAAGGTGAAGAGCACTACTCACCAAACAACATAATAAAAAAACAACTCTACTTCCAAACAGCACATCAACAATTATCACTAACAGCTAATAGACAACAATTTACAAGCCGTGAGAAAACTGACTTCATCTCACAAGTGCATAATGTATACTCCCCATTGAGTCTCCCCATTGTATAATCCCCATGTGAAACAAGATCAGTAACAGGACTAAGAAGACACAGACAGGGCTAATAGTACTTAAGAGTCCATGGGAAGGGAGAACTGATGGCACTGGGAAACCAACAAATCCTATAAGTTAAACAATCTGCACCTTTTGAACCAAACATTTATAACTAGTAACTGAAGTCACTTCAAGTAGACTCAATAGCGTCTCTAAGATGTTAGTGTATACTGTGAAAATGTTTTCTAAAGTCTGAAAACCTCGCATAAAATGTTACAGAATTGCAAATAATTGAATGTTACCTACTCTGTATACAAAGTCAATTGAGTCACACTGGCAAAGCTCATTTGACTCATGTAACTCATATGACTCATTTAACCCATTTATCACTGCATCCAGAAATCCTTGTAGCACGTACCGTGCCATTGCATTAAAGTGCCTCTAAGGTGCAAGCAGTAGACCAGCAGCACTGCCATCGCCATGCATGGCAATATCTCAATTCAGACTGAATTAAATCACTTTTCCTGCAGTTGCCAGGTAATGCATATTACTATTTGGGGAAATTAAACATGAAGTTTTAAGTGAAACCTGATGGCTTTTTAAATTTATTAACAGATAATAATTGTTATTAGACCCTAAAAACTTTGATCTCCTGGCATAAGGCTGACTGAATGTCATAAAAAGGCACCAAATGTGGGGAGAGGATATGTCCTTCCCGAGCATTCAGAATTAAAGACAATATCAACTTCTGAAGTTGAAATCCAATTTTCAATCAACAAGCAATTAAAGACTGCAGCAGTATTGAAATCTGAGAAAGAGCATTCCAAGAATAGTATATAATATGCCCAAGAATTTTGGTAAGTGAATCTTGAGAAATCTAAAATTTTTGACACATTTAAACAAGTTTTAGGTATTCACCTATACACACTGTGCATAAAGTGTTTACAAGCCTCAGGCTCAGCTAAACTTATTTAAACAATAATTTCCTGGATTTTAAATGCAATGACATGAAAGGTTTCAAAGACAATGAAATCATAGTACAACAGGATTAATAGGCTGTTTAATATTATGGAAGATATGCATGATGTATGTGTCTTGCATGCTTTTAACATATGTGATGCAATATATTTATCATGTACACTGTACAGTCATGGATAATCGAGTGTCATATTCCAAACAAAGCATTAAAGTAACAGAAGTAAAATACCAGCAGAAGCATAAAGTTACACTTAATCAACCACTCATGACTCATGAACACTGCATAATTATACTTGGTTGAAAGATACAAACAAATAGTATGTACATTTTGTATTTATAAGATATATTTAAGTAATAGTTCTACTACTACTACTAGTTTCACTTTGGGCAAAGACTACCAAGCTTGGTGAACAATCATCTTCAAGTGGGAATCCTCTCCTTTGGAATGCATTGCCTTTGAATATCAAGACTTGCAAATCGATCATGACATTTCGGATTAATCTGAAGACTCACTTATTCTACAACTTCTACATGCGACATCTGTCAAAGCGCCCTTGACTTTTACCTTCGTTTTGCCACGGCACTATACAAATAGTCTCTTAATAATAATAATAATAATAATAATAATAATAGTAATAATAGTAGTAGTAATAGTAGTAGTAGTAGTAGTAGTAGTAGTAGTAGTAGTAGTAGTAGTAGTAGTAGTAGTAGTAGTAGTAGTAGTAGTAGTAGTAGTAGTAGTAGTAGTAGTAGTAGTAGTAGTAGTAGTAGTAGTAGTAGTAGTAGTAGTAGTAGTAGTAGTAGTATTAAGCATGTACCTAGCTATGAAACCAGATCAAATGAAGAGTGATTTATATGGAAATCCAATTGAATAGTGAAAGAAAGCTTTAATGCAGTTCAAAAGATTGTAACAAAGAAAATGTTTACAGTACCAACCTGTGACCAAAATTGATTATGCATTGATTCAACAGTCAATAGTACACAAAATCACGTCCCCAAATGTCATATCTCTGCTCTAAAAACCACACATCTAAGCCGCATGAAAACCTTGTGAACTGAAAACAGAGAAATCTACCACAGCCTACGTAAAAGCAGCCAGCCATAGAAAGCATGCTAGACAACTGGAGTATAATAACTGCTTCAGGAGTCAATTTCCTCAACTTCACCAAGCAGTCCATTTTTAAGTTTTCACATAAACCCAAAAGCCATTAAGAGGTTCAAAAGCCAGGTCCAAAATAATCAAACAGATTAAATGAAAATAAAAGGTTCAGCCATTGCCATGCTTATCTAATCTAAAAGAATTATGGTTTTAAGCCTTTAAGCCTAGCTTCTGCTAGCCATTGCTTATCTGCTGCTTATTCAATTGATATGTTTCATTCTTATTTCAGCTGGTTTCTTCAATCTGCTGGCCACTGGCCAACTGTACTCTTCCTCAGACTATATATATAGGCTGATAAGGATTCACTGCACTTATCAAGGGCACTTCTCAAAAGAGGTAAAAGTGAAACGATCTTTCAAAGTGAAAACTATTCTTGAAACTGTGTTTAATCATAAAGTACATCAAACACACAACAGAGAACTAGAAATACACAGAGATAAAAATCCACTGCTGCTACAATTTTCAATGCACTGTTTGCAAAGATACACAGCAACATATGGACACCTAAATCAGGAGAATTCCAAGCACTTGGCCAGCGGCAAAAGGGTCCGCCTCAAATTATGAGGCAAGAAGTCCAAAAATACTTCCTAAATATAAGACTGATGAGAGAATCTTTCAGAGGCTTGAGCATAACCAGCTGCTGCTGCTGCTGCTGCTGCTGCTGCTGACATTTGGCTCAAACCTTTTCAAAGCCACAGACTCTGCCCCCAAAACATTTGCACTCTGCTCAAAATATGACAGAGTTAACATGTAGTCCAATCTTTTTAAGTCATCAAGAAGGCAAAGCAAACACAAAAATGAATCAAGGTTGCTTCAAAATCAAAATCCACAAACTAAAGTTAAACAGCGATGCCCAATATTATTGCAACGGTATTAAAGGCAACACTATAAGCTAAATTGTGATCTCTCCAGCATAACAACTTCAGTTAGAATAAAATTAACTTTTAAAATTATTTTTTAAACATTCAAAGCGTTCAATTATAAGCAACAGACTATATAGCATTAGAACACACAGGCAACAGTGTGCATTTTCAGCCATGGAAGTCTTGTCTGTATTAAAACACATAGAACCTATGATAGCTGAATCGTCCAAAATTATCAACTAAATCTTTTCAAACTAAAGCTAATTAAATATAACTTATCCTAAAAGTAGAAATACATGCATAATTGATATCGCTGCCTACATCATCAGCAATTCGATAAGTAATGCTATTCTTACAGCGCTATCTCCATTAATATAACGGCGCTACATAATTAAGCATCTGTATCACTGTATGCTAATGGAGCCACATGAGTATGCATCCGCATTCTTTTCTAGAACTGGCTCTCGTGTTAATATAATAAATTCAGCGCTAATTGAAGGAGCGCCATAAATGGGTTCAACAGTAAATATTCTAAAACAGAGAACTTGTAGTCTTACTTATTAAGAAATCCTTTTAATTGAGAAATCGAACGACAGTTGGTCACAGGATCATTGTCCCATCAAAATCACCAAATTCAAATACTCGAAGTACAGCAAACAACCGTCTCGGGCGTTAGAAATTATCTGATTATTTGTGTTTTATTACAAAAATGAAATAATAATAATAAATTAATTATATAAATTCGCACTTAAGATTTGTTTTAGCACTAAACGGGAAGCTAAGCGCTGAACACTGGCATAGCGAATCAGCGATCATCGATCGCAGCGAACCATAACTCTATGGTCACTTCCACACAAAGAACTTGTAATTCTTTTCGCGGTTGAATCGCCAAGAAGATTCAATCCAGTGGTTCTCAGACCCCTTCCCCTCTCGGACCACTTTTGAAGTTCAAAAATTTCTTGCGTACCATGCACCTGGTAATTATTGAACAGTTATCTGCTTCTAATCAGCGGCGATGACCTTATCCCATACTCGGACAGTTCTTGGTTCTCGTGCTTTCTCAGTGGCTGCCACAAAACTCTGGAACTCATTGCCTCAGCATGTTCGCATTGCAAATTCATTACAAATTTTTAGAGCAAGATTAAAAACCCATCTTTTTGACCGGGCTTATCCACCATAGACTGTCACCCGTTTGTCCCTGGATTTGACCTGGATCTTTAGTGATTTGGATTTGGTGTGCCATCGGTTGATGCTCCTGTGCATTATGAAAGTGGCGCTATAGAAGTTTAAGATTAGATTAGATTAGATTGTCAGACTTTCACGTTGAAAATGCAAAAAATATGCAAAATGTGCTGATGACCTTTTTCTGCTTGTCGCACTTTTTAAATTTTTCACATGAAAAAAATATATAGGCCTATGTCTAATTTTTATTTGCGTATCATCCAGACGGCCGCGGACCACTAGACCCCTATCGCGGACCACTGTACTGTACGACTATAGGCTATTGCATGGCAGAATTAACGGTAAGAAGAAGAGAGGCCGGTCTCGTAGACGTCGATGGACGGCGGATGATAGCCTATTGTGAAATGGACATGACAATTACCAATTAATTATCAATTGCATCAGAACTGCAAAAGACAGAGTCACTAGTCATCAACCTGCATAGCTTCCGAGTTCCGACCCTCAGCCAGAGACGTCATTTCACTGTTTTTCAGGGGGGGGCAAGACACTTTCGACCTGACAAGTTACAAGTTTGCGAAAAAGTTGACGACCTTTTTTTGCTTGTCGGCCGTTTGTAACGGTTAGTTACATCAGATTACTCGGCATCATTCAGGCGCTCCTTTAGCACATGTACACATGTAAAAACTAAATACTAAATAACACAAGAAAAAAATTTTTTTCCTCAAAATCAGAGGGGGGCAAATGCCTCCCCCCTGCCCCCCCCAAATGACGTCCCTGCCCTCAGCAATGAGGATGGACGATACCATAACATGCCGTACCATATACCATGATACCATTGTCTACAGTTTCATCCTGATTTTCACTAAGAAAAGTCCTCAATGCAAAAGTTTCACTGTGAATCGTTATAAATTCAATCATTTGGTTTTAGGTACTTTTGAGCATCGTTGATTTCAGTTGTGATAGCTGTCCAAAGTCCAAGGAAAGACAAAACAGGAAATGACAGCATTTCCTAAAAAATCGATCCTCTGGTAACTGAGCCAGACAACCAGTGCACATTAACAAATTTGACCTATACCAAACGGTGAACTTTTGAATATATATATATATATATATATATATATATATATATATATATATATATATATATACCTATATTTTGAGTTTATGATCATGGTCTTTTCTTGTGACAGATAATATAAACATTCGCAAATAAATTTATTTGACCGCCAAAAAATGCCGTTCCCGAAAAAGTGCCGCCCGGGGAGGACCGCTCCTCCCCCCGCCAATGTTCCCTCTAAGCTGTGCGCGTGTGGCGCTCACAGAGGTCGCAAGGCAAGCGCACAAAGGAAAAAATGGAGCGCACACAATTTTTTAACATTGTTTCCATTGCTTTCATGTCATACACGTAGGCTACTTACTGCACAGAAATTGACTTTCCGTGTACAATTTTGCACACAAGAAATTTCATGCGCACACGTACTACAAAAAATTAGATGGAACATTGCCCCCCGCCCCATGGGGGCGCAACAGGGTGGGCCAGGTGGGCCAGGTGGGCCATGGCCCACCCAATATTTAGGCCCAATGGGACACAATGTGTTTGACCCACCCAATTTCAATTGGCAAATTACAATGTTTTGTGGAACTAATAACCCCAAATCCCCAATATATTGGCATAATATTGCCATATATAATTGCGATGTCACAGATGTGGAAGACCATTCAAAATTAGTATATTTATATAACCATGCAACTGTGTTTTTTCAATGATCGATTGATCGTAACGGCAAGAATTTCTCGCTGCACTGTCTTGACTCTGAAATATTGGCCATGTTGGCCCACCCAATGTTTGGCTTGTGGCGCCCTCCATGGCTTTAATTCGTTTCATCACTCTTCTGAATTTTTGCATATCTATAGCCTACTGTAGCACTAGTCCTTGTTTTGTCCAATTTCAAACAGGGTATCAATTTTATAATACTTTTGCGGTCTATGAAACCTGTAATAGAAGAAACCAGCTCTCTTAAGCGCCATCTTATCTCTTGATTGATTTTTTTAGACATTTGACAGAGAATAGATTTCTGAAAGACTTTGTATAGTGTCGTTTCAAATGGCTCATTATTTTTCGTGGCATTTCGAAAGCTCTAGAAAAAAATTGAGACAGAATATATTGACAATTCTAGTACGGTTTGACACAGCAAAGATGGGGACACAAGAATATGTGGTTTTAATTCGTTTCATCACTCTTCTGAATTTTTGCATATCTATAGCCTACTGTAGCACTAGTCCTTGCATTGTCCAATTTCAAACAGGCCATGTTGGCCGAACTTGGCCCACCCAATATTTGGCTTGTGGCGCCCTCCATGCCCCGCCCCATTAGGACCGCCACTGGTATGCAAACTCCCTGCTCCGGAAGAACTTGGAAAATAGTTTCATTGCATGCCTAATTCACAGCCTATAAATCATCTTGTGACGAGTGCTTTTGAGACAGGCAAATATCTCTGTCTTTGAAAGTCTGTGCAGCAAACAGATTGCATCGATCGATCAATAACTATAGATCAATGGACGATGATCGATCAGCTTCAATTCGCTTCCGTCGACTCTCTTGTGGGATGTTTCGAACCCCATATCTGGTTAAGTTCAGTGTCTGCTTATTCGGACATATCTTCTGCGTTTCCTCCACGATTCACTGAACCGGAACACGACGCTGCTGAAAGAATAATAGTCTATTAATCGCTACGCATTTCGGTGAAAATCGATTTATTATGCGCCTCATAAGAAGATTTCGACATTTTCCCCACTGAGTTTTCGGCTGACGTTAGACGCAAATCAGTGAAACGTCTGGTATGAAGAAGATTTGACCGTTGGGTTTTTCCTCTACTTATGCTTGTCTAAGTTGTGTTCGTTCGTTTTTATACTGTAGCTATAACTAGAGCTGTACCGATTAATCGGCAATATTCACAATCGGACCGATTATTAGGACAATCGGAACAATCGGCAAAATGCGAAATCGGTACAGCTCTAGCTATAACCAGTGTTTTTCCTAGGAAAAAATGTTTGGAAACTCATTTCCAGAAGTACCGTCGAGAGAAATTCTTAAAGACCCTAAACATTTTGAATTTTTTATATTTTATATTTTTTAAAGTAAAGTGTAACAGTCGGTGATTAACTTTTTTGCTCATCAAGTGCGTTGATAAAAAGAACCGATTGTAAGTAAAGCACGCATTACTGCATATCGATATATAACAACAGATGAGAGCATCTGACAGAAAAGGCGTGCCGGGAACGCAGCTCACTGGGGAAACAGGCACACTGTCTATAACAATTAAGTTCATTGACCCGTTGGATCCGATGACGATGGGGATTAGGCCTAGGCTACAGTTATAGGCCTACTTTGGAGCGACTATCGATTGATGTCAACAGGTGCATTACTAAAACGGCGCTATAGAAGAAGTTCTTTTGCTCTTTGGGGAGTAGGCCTATTTCTTCACTTGGATTAATTTCTATTAGCATGTTGTTTCTCTATTAAATAACGCATGACCATTGTGCATACAGTGTAAGTGACTTTCATCACTGCACAGTATATATAGTGAGTGCAAAGTTGCCATTAGTCATCCTAAGTCTCTGTTCATTAAGCAAATTATAGTCGCCATTTGCCCACCCAGTTCAAATTCTTCAGACTCCTTATGGCCAGAAGACTGCTCGCTGAATATTGTTCGGTATAAACCATTAGGTTTTAGTGAATGTCTCTGTGCGGAAAGTTCTATACGAAACTTATAAGCCGATGCTTAGAGGGCCTATGCCTATTCTGCAATGACACTGCAAGTCATAACTTTTAACTAAACAGAGTGGCGCAAAAAACCGGACTAGTCACATTTAGGTTTGCATTTAATATAGTCAGTTTTTTGCGCCACCCTGTAGATTATTGATAAAATATGTAGAATGTCGAAGGTTGACAATGCAAATTAGTCTCCATTGGAGGCTCCAGGATTTGACAAGTTGGAGCCGTTGGACAGGGGTTGCAACTTCTAAGCATGAAGGGCCAACCATTTGTTTATAGATATGTGATACAGTAGTAAGTATAAAGTCCCAATGGGGCCCACGGTGCGAGGCATTTAATAGGGGCAAGGCTCCCCGCCCACCAAGTGGAGCCTCCACTCTTAGTCTCTAATATAATCTTAACGTAATGTAGCAGAATATTTATGTAGCGCCTCTTTTGAAGAATCACTCAGAAGCAGCGACTCGTGGCGATTACTGCTAATCGATAAAGAGGAGAGTTTGAACTTCTATAGCGACATTCGACAACGCTTAGAAGCACCAGCCGATGGCAAACCAAATACCAATCTCATGAGATCCAAGCCAAATTCAGGATATCAGGTCGGTCAACTAGATGGTTGTGTACGGTGGATAATCCATTTGAAACGGATAGGATGACACTATTACTGTCTACGACGCAATAAATGGGGACGCTTCGCAACATAACATTATTATTTTATCTGCTAATAATTCCGTCTGCATTTGTTCCGTTCCTTTTCTATTAAATTGTAGGCCTAAGGCGCTCAATAATAACTTCTGCATAAAGACTGCGACCCAGTTTAATTAATAGGCAGACAATATATCGTTCTCAACGAAAAACGGTTTCACACGAGTCGTCCTTCAGTTCTGCGGAGATCTTCTGTCCATCCACGGAATCTCTCCTCCGCCGAGAGTGTCGAATTGTCTCGTTTCCACCTTCGGGTAGGATTTCTTCTCCGCATCCGCTGTTTCGATGACGTACCTCTTGTCCACCAGTGGGATCATGCCTCCTCCGAGGGTATCGAAGGCCCGATGTTCGACGCGGCCTTTGCTCCACCACGGGGCTACTTGGGGCTTCCTCGCGGGCAGCGCGTAGGGTCCACGGTTGCCGTCGTTTAAGTAGTACCACTGATCTAGGTCATCGTCTCTTCTTGCACTCCTGCGCTCACTCTTAAGTCGATCGCCAAGTGACATCGATCTGTCGTCTGCCATCGGCTGAAAAGAGAAGCGTCATGCAAGTGAGCAGGTGACGTGACTTGAGTGACAGGGCAGTTTGATTGACACAAGACAGTCAGAAGCCAGTCACCAGAGATTGGTCTAAAAACAGGAGGATAGACATGTTCATAATAATTATAAGAAATATTTATAACATCAGTAAGATGATAGCATTACATCTAAAACTGAAAGACGTCCATAATAATAGTAAGTTTTAGTTTTTGTTTAAATTCGCGGACAAAAGAGATCAGTTGAATTTCAAAGTTCTCTTTGTTCGTGGAAATTAGTGAGACAGACTCTCCTGAGGAAAATGCGTTTCAATCCTAGATTCCAAGTAGTCCTATTCAGTTCATTGGAAGGTCTTGCTTATAGACAACGCAAATCCAGTTTCTGCGAAGAAAATAAACATGTAACCAAAGGCTTAAGTTTGTAACAACTGCCAATTGTCAAATTGTTTGGAACTTTTTATAACAACGAGAAATATCCGTCTCCTAGAAAATCCTGCCCTAGGGCAACGTCTTATCATCGTCTCCACACTCTCTCCTTTTCTTTTCCGGCACAGCCTCTAAACAAAGGCAGCGGATAATGAGACAAGAAGTACTCCTAATAACGTCGAATAGGCTAAGTCAATTGCGTTCTATTGTTGAGAATGGCGATGTTTGTCAAGCCACGTGATGCTCAACAGGTTGCATATACGCCTTGTTTATTAACGGTTATTCATGAAATGGAAGACGTTCGACTCGAAAAGGTTCTAAGATAGCAAATGCCCAAACAGCTTCTGAGCAGATGAATCGAATCTATCGAAAAGCAAACGGAGCACGAATAAGATTGGAATGAATGGAGCAGCCTCTCTCTCTCTCTTCTCTCTCTCTCTCTCTCTCTCTCTCTCTCTCCCTCTCTCTCCTCTCTCTCTCTCTCTTCTCTCTCTTCTCTCTCTCTCCTCTCTCTCTCCTCTCTCTCTCTCTCTCTCTCTCTCTCTCTCTCTCTCTCTCTCTCTCTCTCTCTCTCTCTCTCTCTCTCTCTCTCTCTCTCTCTCTCTCTCTCTCTCTCTCTCTCTCTCTCTCTCTCTCTCTCTCTCTCTCTCTCTTTCTGGTAACTCTTTACTCTTAACGTTTCTCTCAAAATTTATAACAAGAAATTAATTATTTCGCTCAAAGAAACTGAAATAACAACTGAGAGAGAGAGAGAGAGAGAGAGAGCTTCTCTATTAATTCGATTCTAAGTGAGTGTATTAAGTACACGACAATCACGAGAACACAATGAAAATCAACAGCCTAGAAACAAGAATTCGTTCCTCGGGAGTTAAAGAGATCGGTTTCCATTAAGTAGAACCATTGAGTGCATCTGCTGTGCCTCGCTTTTAATATCCTTCGGTCGACAGGTTGAACTGCTAATGTTTTGGCTGGATTCAAAATCATTCATCAATTAATTAAAAGAACGACATTATATGCCTCTCATAACAGACGTGGGAACAATTTTGGGGGATTGTTGAAGCACACAGGCTTATTTAGCCTCCTAAACCACTTAAAATCACATTATTAATTCGGTAGCAGCTTATTCGCTTCAAAAAAATAAAAAGCACCATCCGCCATCTGCTTCGATCACTGCTGAGCAAGTTAAAGTCTTTTTTTGAACACTGGGAAAGTCTCTCTCTTTCTAATAACTGTAGACATTTTCTACCATCTCTTTCAGACTTCATCATCATCATCATCATTGCTTTCTGCCAACCCATTGGTGGCAATAGCTGGGCACAAGACATTTCCAAGAGGCATCGTCACCATCCTGCCCTCTGCCAGCTCTTCAGCGGCAATAGCGAGACACAGAATGTTGATCCGCCTCCTGTTCCCGTCTTGTGTCCTTCCATGACCCTGTTTTCGCCGAGCACTGGTCATGATTTCTCGGTATATCGAGCTGGCCGCAATGCCCCATATACAGTAGTTGGACACGCGCCCTCTGCTGGCACGACAGCGTACGAAGATCTTCCGCCAGTGATGCTGTTCTTCCATGCTCTTCAGTTGAATACATCCACCATCCCTGCCGTTGTCTTCTGGTACAGTTGGTCCACGGCACCTTATTCCGTATTATTCGGTGCAATCCCAGGAGGTTTCCCAGCCCAGGACTTCCCCCCATCCGCCACCCGGGGGACGCGCCTCTACGCCGTTGTACCCCAGCGCGAGGTCTCTTTCAGACTTGCTGTGTTCTTTTCCAGTTTTCCATTTGACTTGAATCTTTATGAGAACCGCTGGAATCAGCAGAATATTTTGTGCATCGAAAGCAGAACATGAAAATCTTCAATTTGCAATTTAACGTTTGCTTTCGGATGGCAGCTCTATAGGCCTACTCTAATGAAATTTTCGTATCTGCGACCCAGTCGCATTAAGTGCGATGGGTTGTTTTACTATTGATTTGTCATTCCGTTCTTCGTCTGATGTTGCGAACTAATTTCTAGCAGTGTGTGGAATGTCATGTAGGCCTAAGATAAATTTGTCACGCAAGCAGGGACGTAGCGACGGGGGGATTTATCGGTATATACCCCCCAAAATCAGTCTACCTTAAAGATTTTTATGCGATTTACATGTGGTTATATGTGGTTTATATGGTTATATGTGGTTTTTAGTTAAGATTTATACCCACCCAAAATACTTATACCCTCCAAAATCAAATTCCTGGTTACGCCCCTGCACGCAAGTTGCACTGACCGATGGAATTGGTTATCGTCAAGCGCAGTCTCAAGAAAGAACTCTTGACAGAACGTAGTCACGAATAAGAATGGACAGTTCCTTAAATAGCGCGAAATTATGTAAAACAAAAGACGATCAATTGGCGAGAAAATCTAGCTTCAAAAAAGAACATTGCAAAGCTGAGTATCGAAAGAGGACAGAGAAAGAGGCAGAGTTTGTGAGACATAGAAAGAGAAACAGAAACAGAGAAACAGAGACAGACAGAAGTTTCTGTAAACTGCATATTTGTTTAAAGCGAAGTTTGTCCCATCGTCTCT
The DNA here is from genome assembly GCA_018105865.1 of Metaphire vulgaris. Lineage (NCBI taxonomy): Eukaryota > Metazoa > Annelida > Clitellata > Crassiclitellata > Megascolecidae > Metaphire > Metaphire vulgaris. The sequence goes on along the minus strand of CM030851.1, from coordinate 592,170 downwards.
CTTTGGGTGTGAAACATTAAGCACATAGGGGGCTGTCCATTAATTATGTCAACAATTTTTGGTCAATTTGTGACCCCCTTCCCCCTTGTCAACAACTGTCAACTTTCACTTCCCCCCATAATTACATCAAAATTTTTTGACCCCTCACCAAAAAAATCAATGACAGGTCCCAATAACAAGGTTACTATTTTTGCGGTGATGACCATTTTCCCTGTTTTGCTCATCGAGTGTCAAAATGTGGTGGTAATGACCTTTTTGCCATGCTTTTTCCATTGTAATAAGTAGTATTCCATGAAATTTCCTATTTTTTGATTATTTGTAAAAAGTGAAAATGTTGACGTCAACTTCTCTTGACCCCCCTCCCCCTGTCAACAACTGTCAAACTTTTTCAAACCCCTCCCCCTAAATTGTTGGCGTAATTAATGGACAGTCCCTTACAATAGAACTTCGTTATAATGGACTCGGTTATAACGTGTAATCGGTTATAACGAACCGCAATGGACTATTTTACTTGACGCACATTCAACAAAGACTCTGACTTTACGATCTGTTTGATTCTCGAACGATTTTCATGAGTTGCGTTAATACGCCGATGCGAGGAGTATTTTACGCCATATCAAAAACATCCGCAGAGACACGGATAGTAACACTAACGGAAGGAAATACTGCAGAACGCTGCCATTTAGACGACTAAAGAAACGCACTTGTTTATGACGTGCACCCAATGGCTCTCTCAAAATATCAGATTTCTTATAGCTTTTCGGTTTTTATAGACGATAAAAGCTCTCATTTTCACTGCATTTATCCTGACTACCATTTCGCTCGTCTTCGGCGCACAAGATATGTGGACTGTGGAGTGGGGTGAAGAGGCATGGGTCTTACCGGCACCTCAGGCCAATATTTAGACCAGAAAGTCCAACTCTCTCCGGTGGCTTTAGACAATTATATTTACCTCTCAGATACAGCTGAGTCTGACCAACGGTTAGCCAACAACAACAACAACAACAACAACGACAACAACAACGACAACGACAACAACAACGACAATAATAATAATAATAATATAATAACAATAATAATAATAATAATAATAATAATAATAATAATAATAATAATAATAATAATAATAATAATAAGAAGAAGAAGAAGAAGAAGAAGAAGAAGGAGAAGAAGAACAACAACAACAAAAGCAATAACAAGAACAACAGGAAGAACAATGACTGGATTACAAGTGGCTTAGTGTGAGGATTCTTCTGTTTTGAAAACCACTTTCATTCATTGTATTCTAACTTTTGTTAGTCCACTACACAGCAGTTGTCTTTGATTCTACAAAAATACAATTTGCATTTAGGACCTACACACACACTGTCGTCATTACGACATGCATATTCTGAATTTCATATCTTCATAATTTTTTACTATAATCGCTGTCTGCATAAATCAAACTAACGTATAAATAATATCGCATTGGACTTAAGTTACCTGCGAATCATGTAAAATTTTGATGACAGGAGTTTGATGAGGAAATTGCGCCACGTCATGAGTCTCTGAACTCAGAATATGTAACGAACTTTGCACAAGAGCATGCCTTGCTATTTGTCGTGTTAGTTTCACGATCTCTAAGGTTAATAGTCATGCGCAGATTAATTATTTAATAGGCAACTGTCCGCTATCTCCCACTCATTATGCCCTGCATTGCAATACACAGTATAGCGCGTCAACTGTTCTATTTTAGCGTCTGAAGCGCATTCTATTCTGTGTTTTGTGCCCTTCGATAGGACGTAAAGTAGTTCTGACGTGCTCTGGCGAAATAATTTATTATCCATTTGATTTGTTCGTAGATAGAGGTCAGTTCAGCCCCAGCACAGCATAAGCCAATCGATCAGATGTGGTGGGGTGGGGTGGGGGTGGAACCGGATTTATCACGACCACGCAGCCTAAGGCAGCATAACAAAGAGTTCGATTCTGTCGTCGTACAGAGGCGCATTGTGTTTAAAAATGCGGCGCTGAAATCGGTCGTGAAATCGAATTTGCTAAACAATAACAAAAGCGGACATGTTGTTTGCATCGGCAATCTATTTGAGAACGCCAAATCAGATCGCTGCGTTACTTTTTCAGTTTTACTTTTTGTCTTTTGACAGATTTTCGTTTAAAAATTGTCTTTAAAAGTCTTTTTCTCACTGAAGGGAGGGTCTGTATATAAAAATGCGTTATGCAAACCCCATTTCAAATGGTTCTGATATTACGAAGTAGTGTTAAAGCGTAGGATAAATGGGAACAGAATTTTATTGCGGAGAGAGGATAATATCCAGGGGATACTGTAGCTCTAGAAGATCGCTGGGTCATATCCAACGGCGTAGCCAGGATTCCGGAATGGGGGATGGACACCTCGATATTTTTCTGCCAAAAAGTCTTGGCGAGCGAGTGAAAAAGAATCGCTTTAAACTCTACTATCTGTGGCGTTTTCCTCGATATCTAATGCTAGTTCTACTCTACCCCACCCCACTCCCAACCACTCAAAGGTTTTGGACGAATCTCACGATCGGTCCCAATCCTAACAGGGGCTGCCCTCCTGTCCCTCGTGCCTCCCTCGTGCCTCCCTCGTGCCTCCCTCGTGGCTACACCAATTGTCCTATCATCTCTTTCCATGCAGAAAAGGTTTGCGCAAAATTCTGGCTTTAACCGATCAAGTTGTGACGTCGACCAACCAAGCCGTTCATCGCTTAGGCGTCGGCAAATTGGTAGCAGCGTTAAGCTGCGAAGGGTAAAACGTTGGTCTAGAGAAAACAATGGCAACCTGCTCTAGATTAATGGTGCAAGCCATCTGCGTCGCTGGTTGCCTAGTAACCGGAGTTCGGTGCCAACCACAAAGCACTAACTCTAGCACGGGACCCTACCTTTATCTTTACCTGCCTGATCGTTGACATAATTCAATTCTTATGAGTGGAGAGGTAAGTGAAGGTAAGCCTGAGCATCAACAGCAGCACAGCAAAGCATTTGCCAACATCTAAGCCCGTCAAAAAAGCTAACAGATTAAGGCGAATGGACGCAGAATTTGGAACCGATATCAAAGTTTAAAGAAATCAAAAGAGAGAAGATCGCTGAGAAGCTGCGTGAAGCAGTTTGATTTCATCATGGTCTATCAGTGTCGTCGTCGTCGTCGTCGTCATAATCATCGTCGTCGTCGTCATCGTCGTCGTCGTCATCGTCGTCGCTAAAGACGCAATCTCTGACACAGAGGCCTGACAACTGTCTTTCGTCGATCGTCAGAAGAAGGACTTCTCTTCATCCGGCGTTTGATATTCTGATCTTGCGTGGGCGCCCACAGAAATTTCTTCATGGGGGATGGAGGGGGGGGGGGCAAAACACAATGGTCACGTTTAATATTTTTTCAAGGTTTTCAAATGCAAACTTTGACAATATTTAAAATATTGCCAGCAGAATGTCAGATAAAATCTAAACAAAATCGCGTACTGTTATACTTCAATTAAGTAGTGTTTAATGTGGAAATATTGGCTAAAAGCCAAAATACAGTTACTGTATAACCTATGCAAATATAGATGTGTATTTTTGAGGTGGACAAGTGCAAAGACAAAAAATTTTGGGAAGACACAACACTACGCGGTAAGGAGCAGGCTGTGTGCATGCAGTGTGTGCACCCATGCACAGTGCATATATCGTACATGTACGCATCTGTGCATTTGTGTGCGCATGTGTATGGCTTCAGTTTTTTTTCAGTTTTGTGTAGAAGGCCTATGTGCGTGGCTTCGGTTTAAATTGAACTGTCAAAGGAAGACGTGGTATTAATGGAGACGGAAGAATTTCTAGGCCCTGGCGAAGTCAAAAAATGAGGTTGCGGAGAAAATGGTGTCATGTTAGGCGGTCTAGTAGGCACTGATCAGTAATTAGACAGTATAATCAAGGGTCAATTGCTTGAGAAAAATACTCAATTTAAACGCAACACTTTTCTCTGTTTTCAATCGTATAGAGACAGTTTCAAAAGTCACAGAAAGGCAGGCATATATATACGGTGGCGTATCTAGATCATGGCAGATAGGACAGATGACTTCTATGCCATGGGCGCCAAATGTCCTGGATGCGCCCTTGCAGGCGCAGAGAAAAAGGTTAACGGGAATCGGAATTTAATCTTGCTTTTATGCTTAGGTCTCCTACAGTCGATCGTTGTAGAGGCTATCTTCTTAGCTTTACATAGTCGTCGTCATTGTAGAAGTTCAAGAATTTACTTACAATAATTATATCTCTTCGATTGGAGCTCTTTCTGTGCGTCAGAATATGAAGACCATGGGCGTAAAACACGGGGGAGGGGGACGGCGGGGGACGGTCTCCCTGAATAATTAGTTGGCGGGGGACAGAATATCAATTATCCCCCCAATGTTTTGGGCTATATGGTAAACAAATTCTATCCTACCCCATGATGTTGATGTCAGAATTACGCCAAATCCACATTCTCTCATTTCGGATGACCTTTTTGTGCTTGTCAGGGTATTTGGAGAGGGAAAACTATAAAAATATCAGGATGACCTTCTTTTTGGCTTGTCAAGACGTATTTCATGGGCGATTTTAAGTCATCGTTATAATATGCAATATCCCCCATAATGGAGGAGGAGGATTTTTATATTTCTGGGGGGTTCACTTTTAAAAAGTTATTCTATCCCTCCAATGTTGACGCCAGGTTTACGCCCTGAGTGTACATACATTCAAAATAGTCCTGGGCTACTTGGTTATTATTGTATTTCATGGGCGATTTAAAGTCCCCACCATACTATGCAATATCCCCCTTCCAAAATGGGGGGGGGGTATTTATATTTCTGGGGGGTCAACTTTTTAAAAAGTATTTTATCCCCCCCCCCCAATGATGACGCCAGGTTTACGCCCCTGATAAAGACCACAGCATTTCGTCTATTGCCATTCTGTCCATTAACTCGTATCGATACTTCCGATATTTGCTGATTAGACTAGGGGTGAAGGCAGAGCCGGGTTAAGGTCCGAGTGGGCCTGGGGCTGAGAAGTAAAAAAATGTCGCCGCTTCCATAATTTGAAAATTGCCCCTTGTAAAATTTCCCGCCGCCTTCACTGGAAATCTTTGACAAGCAAAAAAAGGTCGTCGCTTGAAAAACGGTGGGCCTATTTTTATGGTGTGCCTGGGGCTTCAGCCCACTCAGCCCCCGCCTTAATATGGCCCTGGGTGAAGGGGTCTCGCTCTCCACCAGCGGGAATCGAATATCCTGGAATATTTCCTGCCCTTCGGATATTTTACCATTGTCTGACCGATCATTCGCCTTTCCCATACGCTATTTTAAGATAGGCTAAGCGCCTAAGAATATGCAGCCATGCACGTTTGTACTACTTTCAAAACGCAATACAAATCCACGAGGTTTTACTTACTTACTTAAGCCACAGCTAATTTGAAAAAGAACCGACACTGATTACATCAGATATCGTTCTGATACGACAGCAATGCACGGCTAAGCAATGCTTGGACGCGCAGTGTGTAGGACTTACACGCCCAGTGGCGTAAACCAGGCGTCAACATTGGGGGAGGGGATAAAATCATTCATAAAGTCAGGTCAGACCCCCTTTTCATCCCCAAAAAGTCTTGACGAGCAAAAAAAACAATGGTCATCCACAATGAGTGATTTTACCAGATTTTACCGTAAGGCACAAAACATTGGAGAGATAATTGGTACTCTGTCCCCCTCTTATTAATTATTGAGGGGGACCGTCCCCCGCCGTCCCCCGTGTTTTACGCCCATGTACACGCCTTGTCTTAAGGCGCCGTTCCCAAAGTGATTAACCAGTGACGGTTATAGACTAGAGCTGTAGATCTCCACATGTCTGCTTTGCCCCCCACCCCCACCCCCAGATGATAATAGTTGACGACTCTTTTTGCTCGTCAGACTTTTCAGTTTTTAGAAATTGGGAAGTGTTGGCAGTCATTGATTAATTCATAGTCCCCCCACACCAGTTTTTTTCCGGCAAGAACCTCTACTGCGATTAACTATCGACCACATCGTCCTGTTAAGTCCTGTTTAGCGATAGCATTATAGGCTGGGTGCGCCGTATTTGAATAAGACGATAGACCACAGAACGTTACCAAGGCAGACGCAGACAGTTCAGAGGAGAGTATCACGCATACGACGAGAAGTACTCTGGCCTTCATAATTCCACCGCTGGAGTCCTCTCTTCCGTATTACGGGTTGAAAATCTTCTTCTTCTTCTTTGAGGTCCTCCTGGGTTATGAATTCCCCTTCTGACGTCAAAATGTGTCGTCGTCGTCCTCGTCTTCGAGGCGTCGTCTGTCGTAAATTCCGTCAGAACGAGGCAAAGACACTTTGCATCAACAGACGACAGATATTTATATAGGGAATCGAAGGAGCCGTCGTCTGCCGCCGCCGCTTAGATCCTAGATACTCTATCTCAACGCACGCACGCGCATGTGCGTGTGTGCTTTTGTGTGTGTGAGTGTGTGTGTGTGTGTATGTGTGTGTGTGTGTGTGCGGGTGTTTAAGTAAGGGCAGATGAGCAAAGATACTGCAACGCTTATAGACGCACCCAGTTTGCGCAAAAATATGCAGATCAACCGATAGACAGAGATATACAGAAATACAGATAGGCAGACAGATGGACAGACAGGCAGAGAGACAGACGCACGAAAAGGCAATTCGATGATGTAGGTGATTATAATTGATTGGAATTTCGGAGGGATGGATGCCTATGATTCGCTCAGCCAAAAGGGGCAGAGGGGTTATCGACCTCCATTCAGGCCAACCAAGACTGGTCGACATGTATATTATAGAGTGTAAATATGTTCTAATATCAACGTTTGGAACTTGACCCTCCCCCTCCCCATTCTGGAGCCCTGGCTACGATAGTGTGATAATTATCCATGGGTCGAATTCTTTCGTAAAATTTTGTCTTCCACCGAATGACAACTGGTGCATAAATTACGAACAGCGTTCTCTCTCTCTCTCTCTCTCTCTCTCTCTCTCGTCGTAGAAGAAGCAGTTGGCCGTCCATAAATAACGCGTCTTTGCTTTCCCTCTATTGGAATTTATGAACCTACAGCCAATTACACGTAGGTCTCCTCCTCCCCCTCGTGCAAAATCAGATTCCGCAACCTCTCATAGAGAGAAGAAGAATTCATCACGTGACGACTCACGCAAATCGACGATGACAGATTCCACTGAAGATGCTGCTGCTGCTGCAAAAAGTAGATTAATGAATCAGCTCTGTTTGGATGAAGCTGGGTCGGTTAGCGCTATATCTGGGGACCAGTTGAGACAATGGCCCGGACAATGGGCGCGAATGAGCTGTTTCAGCAGTTGGGTGTGTGCCCCCCCCCCACCGTCGCTGGGAAATCGTAAGACTGTATTGCGCTGTGCCTTAAGGTCCTAGTCCGAGGAATGTTCGACCATGGATTCGTGTAGATTTACGGTGGTTGGGTCTCTGGTGATCGAAAACAATTATAAATATACAGTACTCTTCTTACTGGCGGCGTTTTACTAATGAAGATGAAATATGTTAACAAACTGTTGCTGTTGAACTTTCGCCCCTTATTATGCTTATTTATAGCAGACAATTTTGCAAATCCTCATGCAGCATGCTGACACTCGCAGGCCACATCTTCGTCGGAAATATAGTCGCGATTTCTTCAGAAGTAATAGAAATCTTTTAAGATCAATGTTTGGTTAACAAAATACATATCCGTGGACTTTCAGAAGACTTTTGGGGCATTTATCGAAATAATTTACGAGCTTACAGCTGCTAATTAATTAGTCTGCAGTGGCGGCTCCAGGTTTTGGCAAGTAAGGGCATTTGGGGATGCAGCTTCTAAGCATGAAGGGCCAACCATTTGTTCATAGGTATGTAGTTGTAAGTATAGGTCCCAACAGGGATGCCACGGGGGCAGACATTCAATAGGGGCATGGCTCCCCGCCCACCAAGTGGAGCCTTCACTCTTAGTCTCTAATATAATCTTAACGTAATGTAGCAGAATATTTATGTAGCGCCTCTTTTGAAGAATCATTCAGAAGCAGCGACTCGTGGCGATTACTGCTAATCGATAAAGAGGAGAGTTTGAACTTCTATAGCGACATTCGACAACGCTTAGAAGCACCAGCCGATGGCAAACCAAATACCAATCTCATGAGATCCAAGCCAAATTCAGGATATCAGGTCGGTCAACTAGATGGCTGTCTACGGTGGATAATCCAATTGAAACGGATAGGATGACACTATTACTGTCTACGACGCAATAAATGGGGACGCTTCGCAACATAACATTATTATTTTATCTGCTAATAATTCCGTCTGCATTTGTTCCGTTTCTTTTCTATTAAATTGTAGGCCTAAGGCGCTCAATAATAACTTCTGCATAAAGACTGCGACCCAGTTTAATTAATAGGCAGACAATATATCGTTCTCAACGAAAAACGGTTTCACACGAGTCGTCCGTCAGTTCTGCGGAGATCTTCTGTCCATCCACGGAATCTCTCCTCCGCCGAGAGTGTAGAATCCTCAATCTTTCGCATTCGGGTAGGATTTCTTCTCCTCTATATCCTCCTCAGCCGTTTCCACTGTATCGATCACAATAGGTTATGCTTAGCTAAAAAGTTGTTCAGTCTATTGAAAACTAATTTTTCTAAGATTTTAGAGCGGGCGGAAAGTATGGAGATTGGTCTATTATTATTTATTAAATGAGGTTGGCCACTTTTAAATATACAAATATACATGTAGGAATGGCTTTAGCAATTTTCATCTAAGAGTGAAAGATATCAGGATGATAGCCATATCAGGAATAACTGGTTTGAGAACTTTCATAAGTATGTTATCTAATCCATAGCTGGACTTACAGTAGATTTAAGTTTCTAGTAACAGCAATGATTTCTTCCGGATTTGTCGGATTGACAAAGAAATTATTTGGGTTTATGTGTCTAAGAGAGATGTGCGTGTGTGTGTTTTTTTGATCAGGCTGGGTATGAATTGCTTTTGCTAAGGAGGAATCTATATTAGTAAAATATTCATTGAATTTAGCGACGATGGCGATTGGGTCTGTAATGTTCTGGTCGTGGTGATTGAAGTATTCTGGTAAGTTTCTACCGTGAAAATTGTCGAAAATCTCGTCTCCGCCGAGAGTGCCGAATTCTCGCGGTCCCTTTTTCGAGCAGCATTTCTTCTTCTTCTCCTCCTCCTCCTCCTCCTCGTCCGCTTCCGCTGTTTCGATCACAATATGTTATGCTTAGCTAAAAAGTTATTCAGTCTATTGCAAACTAATTTTTCTAAGATATTAGAGAGGGCGGGAAGTACAGTATGGAGATTGGTCTATAATTATTTATTAAATGAGGTTGGCCACTTTTAAATATACATGTAGGAATGACTTTAGCAATTTTCATGTCCGAGAGAAAGATGGCAGCTGAGAATAATCTCAAATAGGGAAGATAGGATGCTAGCCAAATCAGGAATATTTGGTTTGAGAACTTTTATAGGTATGCTAGCTAATTGGTATAATAATAATGTGATTTAAAGTGGTTTAGGAGGCTAAGGAAGCCTGTGTGAAAACCACTGCAGTAGCACTCCACATTCAATAACCTAGTTTTATTTCCGAGATAGTCTTTGAATTCGTTTACAGTTTCAAATGTCACTCCCACCTCGTCCAAACGGTTCCATTTGTCCACAATCCTTGCACTTTTTCTTTCTTGGACCAACCCTCTGCTTAAACAATTTGCAATTGTGGCCTCTTGTGCTGCTATAGTGTGCCAATGTAAAGAATCGATCGTATGGCATATCTACTTTCCCAGTCATGATATTGTATGTTTCTATCAAATCCCCTGTCACCATTCTCTTTTCTAATGTCAGCCCACTATAGTGAAGTCTTTTTTTCGTAGCTTATATTATAGCATCCATTAACCATCTTTGTTACTCGTCTTTGTACTTTTTCTAAAAGCTCTATATCTTTTTTCAATAATGGATTCCTTGCCTGAACACAGTATTCTAGATGAGGCCTTACTAATGAATTATAATAGTTTTACCATTATCTCTTTGTCTCGACTCACTATTGACCTTTTAATCATTCTCAACATTTGGTTTCCATTTTTTGCTGCTTCCATGCATTGGTGAGATGGATTCATACTTCTATGGATGATTACTCCCAAGTCTCTTTATTTTTCTGTTGTGGTTAGAACCTTTCTTCCTAAAGTATATTCATTACCATTATTTGATTTCCCAACATGCATTACAGAACATTTATCGATATTGAAAAACATCTGCCAGTCCACAGACCACTGAACAATTTCCTTAGATCTTCCTGTAAAATTTTAGCATCATTCTCAGAGTCGATATTTCTGCACATCTTTGTATCATCTGAAAACCTTGAAATTTTGGATAGTAATCCTTCATCGATTATATTAGAAAAAGCAATGGCTCAAGCACTGAGCCCTGAGGCACTCCACTAATAACTCTTGCCCATTCCGAATGGTAGATAGCTGGACTTAGATGTAAGGTTTCTAGTAACAGGAATGATTTCTTCCGGAGTTGTCGGGTTGAGAAAGAAATTATTTGGGTTTATGTGTCTAAGAGAGGTGTGTTGTGTGTGTTCTGATCAGGCTGGATGTGTATTGCTTTTGCTAAGGAGGAATCTATATTAGTAAAGTATTCATTGAATTTAGCGACGATGGCGATTGGGTCTGTAATGTTCTGGTCGTGGTGAATGAAGTATTCTGGTAAGTTTCTACCATCAAAATTGTCGAAAATCTCGTATCCGCCGAGAGTGTCGAATTGTCGCGGTCCCTTTTTCGAGCAGCATTTCTTCTTCTCCTCCTCCTCCTCCTCCTCCTCCTCCTCATCCGCTTCCGCTGTTTCGATCACAATATGTTATGCTTAGCTAAAAAGTTATTCAGTCTATTGCAAACTAATTTTTCTAAGATATTAGAGAAGGCGGGAAGTATGGAGATTGGTCTATAAGTATTTATTAAATGAGGATCGCCACATTTAAATATAGGAATGACTTTAGCAATTTTCATCTAAGAGTGAAAGATGCCAGCTTGAGAATGATGTTAAATAGGGAAGATAGGATGATAGCCATATCAGGAATAACTGGTTTGAGAACTTTCATAAGTATGTCATCTAATCCATAGCTGGACTTAGATTTAAGGTTTCTAGTAACAGCAATGATTTCTTCCTGATTTGTCGGATTGAGAAAGAAATTATTTGGGTTTATGTGTCTAAGAGAGATGTGCGTGTGTTTTGATCAGGCTGGATGTGAATTGCTTTTGCTAAGGAGGAATCTATATTAGTAAAATATTCATTGAATTTAGCGACGATGGCGATTGGGTCTGTAATGTTCTGGTCGTGGTGAATGAAGTATTCTGGTAAGTTTTTACCATCAAAATAGTCGAGAGTCTCGCCTCCGCCGAGAGTGTCGAATTGTCCCGGCCCCGCCTTCGGGCAGCATTCCTCCTCCTCCTCCTCACCCAGTTCCGCTGTTTCGACGACGTACCTCTTGTCCAACAGTGGGATCATGGCCGCGCGGAGGGTATCAAAGAAGGTCCGATGCTCGATGTGTCCATGGCTCCTCCACGGAGCTACTTGGGGCTTCCTCGCGGGCAGCGCGTAGGGTCCACGGTTGCCGTCGTTTAAGTAGTACCACTGATCCAGGTCACCGTCTCTTCTTGCACTCCTGCGCTCACTCTTAAGTCGATCGCCAAGTGACATCGATCTGTCGTCTGCCATCGGCTGAAAAGAGAAGCGTCATGCAAGTGAGCAGGTGACGTGACTTGAGTGACAGGGCAGTTTGATTGACACAAGACAGTCAGAAGCCAGTCACCAGAGATTGGTCTAAAAACAGGAGGATAGACATGTTCATAATAATTATATGAAATATTTATAACATCAGTAAGATGATAGCATTAAATCTAAAACTGAAAGACGTCCATAATAATAGTAAATTTTAGTTTTTGTTTAAATTCGCGGGCAAAAGAGATCAGTTGAATTTCAAAGTTCTCTTTGTTCGTGGAAATTAGTGAGACAGACTCTCCTGAGGAAAATGCGTTTCAATCCTAGATTCCAAGTAGTCCTATTCAGTTCATTGGAAGGTCTTGCTTATAGACAACGCAAATCCAGTTTCTGCGAAGAAAATAAACATGTAACCAAAGGCTTGAGTTTGTAACAGCTGCCAATTGTCAAATTGTTTGGAACTTTTTATAACAAAGAGAAATATCCGTCTCCTAGAGAATCCTGCCCTAGGGCAACGTCTTATCATCGTCTACAAACTCTCTCCTCTCTTCCAACACAGGCTCTAAACAAAGGCAGCGGATAATGAGACAAGAAGTGCTCCTAACAACGTCTAATAAGTCAATTGCGTTCTATTGTTGAGAATGGCGATGTTTGTCAAGCCACGTGACGCTCAACAGGTTGCATATACGCCTTGTTTATTAACGGTTATTCATGAAATGGAAGACGTTTGACTCGAAAAAAGAAGCTGGCAAATGCGCAAAAAAAGCACGAATAAGACTGGAATGAAACAGCCTCTTTCTCTCCCTCTCTGTTATCATCAACAAAAAGTGATGAGAAATTGGCTTTAAAAATTCTGGAGTTGGTTTGGGTGGGCCATGTGCCCCTGGAATAAAAGAGCGAAATAACCTGTTACATGACAAAAATGAAAAATTCGACGGTTGATTTATTTCTAGTAAGAGAACACAGTTTCAAAAACAGAAAATCAGAAAAGATCAAAGCTATTCAGTCATATCCCTCAGCTCCTGTCTATGAGCTTAGCCTATTCGTTTCTCCAAGGTGATCAAAGGCACCATCCGCCCTGCTGCTTCGATCACTGCTGAGCAAGCTAGAGTCTTTCTTGAATACTGGGAAAGAGTCTTTCTCTTTCTATTTACTGTAGACATACTTCCTACCATCTCTTCCGGACTTGCTGGTCGGTGTTCTTTTCCAGTTTTCCCTTTGGTTTGAATCTTTACGACAACCTCTCGAATTAGCAAAATATGTTGTGCCTCGAAAACAGTACATGAAAATCCTCAATTTACAATTGATTGGTTTTGAAGGTTAGCCAGTGGCGGTTCCACGTGAGGGGGTGAGTGGGGATGCATCCCCCACCGGACTTTTCCGGAATTTGCTTTGCTTGTGAAGCCTATTTCTGGGTAAAAGTCAAGTAAAACTACAGGGAATAAACTGCGGATGACCTTTTTTGCTCGTCAGCCTATTTTTCGGTAAAAGTGTAGAACAATTAGGGGATAAAATTCCATTTAGTCAGCCTTTTTCGGCACAATTTATTGATTTTTTCTTATATTTTCACCCACCACCACCAACAACAACAACAACTTCCTATGAATTCATTTCATCCCCCCCCCCCCACTAGAAATCCTGGAACTGCCACTGAGGACAGCTCTCAGCTCTATAGGGCCTTTTTTAATGAAATGTTCGTATCTGCGACCCAGTCGCATTAAGTGCGATGAGTTGTTTTACTATTGATTTGTCATTCCGTTCTTCGTCTGATGTTGTGAACTGGTTTCTAGCAGTGTGTGAAATGCCAGGTAAGATAGATTTGTCACGCAAGTTGCATTGACCGATGGAATTGGTTATCGTCAAGCGCAGTGTCAAGAAAGAACTCTTGACAGAACGTAATCACGAATACGATTATAATAGTTGACGACTCTTCTTGCTCGTCAAACTTTTCAGTTTTTAGAAATTGGGAAGTGTTGGCAGTCTTTGACTAGATCATAGTCCCCCCACACCAGTTTTTCCTGCAAGAACCGCTACTGCGATTAACTAAAGACCACATCGTCCTGTTAAGTCCTGTTTAGCGATAGCATTATAGGCTGGGTGCGCCGTATTTTAATAAGACGATAGACCACAGAACGTTACCAAGGCAGACGCAGACAGTTCAGAGGAGAGTATCACGCATACGACGAGAAGTACTCTGGCCTTCATAATTCCACCGCTGGAGTCCTCTCTTCCGTATTACGGGTTGAAAATCTTCTTCTTCTTCTTTGAGGTCCTCCTGGGTTATGAATTCCCCTTCTGACGTCAGAATGTGTCGTCGTCGTCCTCGTCTTCGAGGTGTCGTCTGTCGTAAATTCCGTCAGAACGAGGCAAAGACACTTTGCATCAACAGACGACAGATATTTATATAGGAAATCGAAGGAGCCGTCGTCTGCCGCCGCCGCCGCCGCCGCCGCCGCTTAGATCCTAGATACTCTATCTCAACGCACGCAGGCGCATGTTCGTGTGTACAGTTGTGTGTGTGTGTGTGTGTTTGTATGTTTAGGGGCATGCAGATAAGAAAAGGTCGGCCGGAAGGACATGATGAATAACAATGAAGTGTTGGTCAAAACGGGAAAACGAAGGAGCCTGATGGCAATAACAACAAGCCAGATGGAATTTTTGGTCATATAGTGAGGAAAGATGGAATAGAGAAGTTTGTTACAACAGGAAAGATTGAGGTGGAAAGGGATAGAGTAGGAGAGAGATGATAATATCTGGACAGTTTATGCTGTCTACAGGAAGGAAACATCATTCACGCTACAGAAGACAGGCGGAAATGGAGGTCCATGATCGCACGTAGAAGAAGAAGAAGAAGAAGAAGAAGAAGAAGAAGAACAACAACAACAACAACAACAACAACAACAACAACAAAAAGCAAAGATACCGTAACGCTTATAGACGCGCCCAGCAGGAGCGCAGCAAGGAATTGGATTTGGGATGGTTGGGTATAAATTTGGAGGCGATATATTGTTATATATATTATATAATATGTATATATATCATACACAAACGCATATAAATTATATAATTTATGTGTTATATATGTGGTATATATATATTATGTTATATATATACTGTATGAAATGTATACTGACTTTGGCTGGGGTGGTATATATACCGATATACCCCCACTCGCTAAGCCTCTGGTATCCAGTTTGCGCAAACAAAAAAAATACAGATCAACGGATAGACAGACAGACAGGCAGACAGACAGGCAGGTAGACTGGTATGCACACAGATAGACAGACAGACGCACGAAAAGGCAATTCGATGATGAGGATGATGATTATAATTGACCGAGTATTTACGGACAATGGGCGGCGAATGAGCTGTTTCAGCAGTTGGGTGTGTGCCCCCCCCCCCACCGTCGCTGGGAAATCGTAAGACTGTATTGCGCTGTGCCTTAAGGTCCTAGTCCGAGGAATGTTCGACCATGGATTCTTGTAGATTTACGGTGGTTGGGTCTCTGGTAATCGAAAACAATTATAAATATACAGTACTCTTCTTACTGGCGGCGTTTTACTAATGAAGATGAAATATGTTAACAGACTGCTGTTGAACTTTCGCCCCTTATTATGCTTATTTATAGCAGACAATTTTACGAATCCTCATTCTGATAATTTCGAACGTAGATTTCTAAAGAATAATTCCTCGTCGTTTTCCATGTCTTTGCGCTCTGCTCTCTCACTCGTAGACTGCGTCTTCATCAGCAATATTGCCGCGATTTCTTCAGAAGTAAAAGAAATTCTTTAAGATCAATATTTAGCTAATTAAGGGCATATCCGTGGACTTTGAGAAGAATTTTGAGGCATTTATCGAATAATTTACGAGCTTTACGGCTGTTTCTACGGTAGCCTGACCAGAAGGCATTATATTATTAGGCGATTTTTCCAGTATTAGCAGTCATCGGTGATGGCGATGACGGAGAATTTTATGCTAAATTTCGTATCTAGGGAACTTCTCCTTAAAGCAAATCATTCATATCCTGTCGTCGTTTTTCGTCTTCCCACTCAGTTGAGAGCGATCAAAGCAAAAATTTCCACATATTTTTGAATAAATGAGAAAACAAGATTATTTGCTCGTCGATTATTCAATGTTTTTCTATTTACTATTCAACAACACGTGGACTTTTTGCGAATCAATCACTCGTTGACATTGTCCGTTTGAAGACGTTCAATGATCTCTAAGTAGAGGAAACTAATCTGTTTTTTTATAATCTCCACCAACGTGACGTTGATTAATTAGTAACAGGTGGGTAGGCCTATATATTCACCTGCTGCTGATGTTGAGCCAACCATACGTTTCAGTCATAAGGAATACCAGAAGCTATATTTTAGTAAAGTTATAATAATTAATCAAAACGATTGCAAGTTTCAAGTTAGGTATTAGAAAAGCTCTCACTCAGTTGTATACATGTGTACCCTTAAGTTATGACCCAGGCATCGCAGTTTTGACATTAGACCCGTCAACTAACCACTCTTGAGTTGAAATGATTACTTTACATTACGATTGCCGCCTTTGATAACAAGATTACATCACCGCACGGCGCACGCTAAGAAACAGAACGAAAGAGGCTATAGGCTAACTAAAATTAATGACGAAAGGTGGTATACAGCTGCGCTTAAAGTTACCGCATGTTCTGCGCTGCTTTTGATTGCTTGCATTTCCCTTTATTTTAATAGTCAATAACACAAATGTTTCCATATTGCCTGATTATGTGCTAAGGAAAAAATCTGCGCGCTACGAGCTAGAAATCTGGGCGCCAGCGCACGGTAGCGCAGCTTAGAGGAACGTTGCCCCCCCCCCCTCATCGGTTTCAGCGAATCTCACGAACGGTCCTGATCCGAATAGCGGGGCCGCACAACACTCCCCCGTGTTCCCTGTGATATGCTCTGTTGATGGTCAACCTGCAGAAGCGACTATTGGATGGGGGAAATGGAGAGATAGGAGGGGAGGGAGGGAGGGAGGGAGTGGCTGAAATCGTAATTCTGTTGTTTTAGTCAAGTAGTCGAACAGAAGGGTCGGATTCTCATCAGAACCGTTGTTTTCCTTTGCTTTTAGTGCAAAGGTTTATGATTCACTCTCGAATACGACCGAGAAAGAAGATGGACATTAGCGAGGCAGCAGCAGCATCTGCATTGTCAACATTACCTGATCAGGTCAACGCAGAAGCACGTGTACTATGTACGATCGCTAACAGCAAAACCGAACAGCATTGAACTTGCCTATATATATATATATATATATATATATATATATATATATATATATATATATATATATATATATAATATATATATAAACTACGTAGCATGGTATAGCAGTAAGTCTTTAATGTCAATACTGATGATTGTCAGCATGTAATATATGAGTCATTACATCACATTACATGCGTAATCGATCATTGAAACTGTCAAGTAGGCCTAGTTATGACTTTCGGCTTACAACGTAGGCCAACAGCAGAAAATTGAAAGATGTTTTTATAATTAAACCTTCCCACAGATGGGAAACCAATTTTAAACTTAGGTCTATGTTTTAATTTTTTGTTTAGATATCGAAAGTGCAGAACATAGGTAGGCTGCTAATAACTTACTTGGTGGTTGGCTGACCAAATAGCCCCAGGCGTAAAGGAATTCCATGCATGGAAGATTGACAGTTTTAAATTATTCGTATTAATGTATAGTTCGAGACTGCTTGCGTTTAAATAAAGTCAACAGAGTTGATGAGCTTAAATGTTTCATTTGTCAAATTAAAATTACTGGTTGGTCGATCATATCGAGATATTTGGATTTCTCCAAATCGGCCATGAAATCGAAATGCTTTTCGAGCGATTTAGGTTAGGAATTACCTTTACGACAATTGTTATTACTGTACTTTGATAACTCTCCGTTATAAACCTACACAATTTACTGATTTCGAGCTCTTTCAGGTTCACCGAATTCTTTGATTCCTGTGTTGCTGTAGATTTGAAACCCATACACTGTCACCGAGTGTCACTTATAATTGCATGTCATTGTGTTTGCTGCTCTACTTCTGTCATCTCTGAATATTTTAAATTAAATGACTCGTCTTCCGAGAGACACGGTTGGCTGGCAACGTCCACCGCACAATCAGCGCAGCACCTCGTTTGATTCAAAATCTCGAAGCTTTAAAGATTTTTACGATTTTCGAAGGTTGCTTAGCGAACACTGCAGTCAACAACGATTGCTTGGATGACAGCGTTTGGTCAGAACTCAGAGGAAGCCTTCTGATTTTGCCTCCGAAACTCTTGGATTCGCTCGAACATCAACTTTTCTGTCGTCAGCTCTCCGTAGTCAAAACCCTGATGCGCCGACAGACAGATTAGATTATAATAATCTAATCTGTCTGTCTGACGCATACATTCTTCAAATCTAATATTATTAGATTTGATGAATGTATGCTATGGATGCGTGAGTGGATAGATAAATGAAAGATTAGATAGATAGATAGATAGATAGATAGATAGATAGATAGATATATAGATAGATAGATAGATAGATAGATAGATAGATAGATAGATAGATAGATAGATGGATAGATAGATAGATAGATAGATAGATAGATAGATAGATAGATAGATAGATAGATAGATAGATAGATAGATAGATAGATAGATAGATAGATAGATAGATAGATAGACAGACAGACAGACAGACAGACAGACAGACAGACAGACAGACAGACAGACAGACAGACAGACAGATAGATAGATAGATAGATAGATAGATAGATAGATAGATAGATAGATAGATAGACTAAATCGAACCTGCTTGACCCCATCCCGACTTTCCTACTGAAGGAGCTCCTCGATCCGTTGTTAAACTTTATCACGAACATGATAAACATCTCGCTAGAGAAAGCGCACCTCCCGCCGTCCGAGAAAACTTCGATTATTTTTCCTCGCTTGAAGAAACAAAGCCTGGATCCTTATGAACTCACAAATTATAGACCTATATCAAATTTATCCTTCATCTCAAAGACCATTGAGAAAATTGTTGCAAACAGGATTCATTCGCATTTAATATCACATGGGCTACTCCCGAAGATGCAATCAGCCTATCGCAAATTTCACTCGACCGAAACCGCGCTTCTTCATATCTTATCGGACATCTATGATGCAGTGGACAGTGGAAAAGTGACAACGATGTTGCTACTTGATCTGTCCGCGGCTTTTGATTGCATCGACCATCAGATTCTTATCTCAAGACTGGAATTGAGATTTGGTATTAGTGGAATCGCACTTGAGTGGATAACATCATACTTAACCGATCGGACATCGAAAGTCATCTATGACTCTATCTCATCAAACTCCAGAGACATGCTATATGGCGTCCCACAGGGCTCGATCCTAGGCCCGTTACTGTTTGTGCTGTTCGTCAGCGAACTGGAAGATGTTATTCGACCTCATTACCTGAACTCTCACTTCTATGCTGATGACATTCAGTTGTATCACTCACATCGCACGGATGAAATGGAAGTAACTACTGATACAATTACGGCCTGTACATCGGACATTGACAAATGGCTTCGCACGAACTTACTCAAGTTAAACCCTCAGAAATCTGAATTGATCTGCTTTGGTAGTAAAACTCATCTTGAGAAATTAAATTTCACCAGCATAAATCTGGGCTCGGTGCAAATTTTTAGATCGAAGCTGGTTCGAAATCTTGGAATCCTGTTGGACGAAAACTTAACCATGACACATCATGTCTCTCACCTAGTCTCGACATGTTTCTTTGAATTACGAAACTTAAGAGTGATTGCCTCATCAATGTCGAGTGATACCGCTGAAGTACTGGTCCATGCCTGGATTAGTACGAGACTGGACTATTGTAATAGTCTCCTGTTCCAAATCACTGAAGCCCAAATCAAACGTCTCCAGGCGGTGCAGAACTCGGCGGCGAGACTGATCACAGGCACCAGACGAAATGAACACATTACACCAATCTTGCGAGAACTGCACTGGCTTCCGGTCAGAAAGAGGATACACTACAAACTGATCTCTCTTGTCGGCAAGTGCTTTGAGAGGAATCTCCCGATTATCTAATCCAGGATTGTCAACTTCTTCGCTCGACAAATCGGAGCACACGCCTGCGGTCTGATGACACAAGGAAGCTTGTCTCCCACAGGACATCCACTAAAATGGGAGACAGGTCGTTTAGGATCGCAGGACCAAACGTGTGGAACTCTCTTCCTCCAGACCTTCGTGATGCGTCTCCATCCCGTGCTGTCTTTCTATCTCAGCTAAAGACATATATGTTTGAGAGTTTTAATTGACTGCAGCGGCGCTTTGGTGCCACAAAGGGCCTAGAAGTATATTTATCTAATCTAATCTTATCTAATAGATAGATAGGTAGACAGGTAAACAGACAGCAGCATCGACGTGGCCAAGGGGACACGGGGCGGGACTCATATTCTGGCTGCAGAGGGCCAGTCGTGGGATTTGCGCAAATCCTTTGAGAGATTGGGAGAGGGGAGACAGCCAGCACGATGGAAGAAGAGAGCACGTGAATGTCAAGCGCTGTGCAAAAGCCTGACATCACCTGTCAATCAATTTCTGTCTTTTTTATTCACTGTTCCATAATTAAATGAATTGTGAAATGGTTAACACGGCAACTTGAAATAAATGTTTAATTATGGGTTGGGAAGAAAAATAATTAAGTATTCTTGTCAAACGATCAGATCCTTAATTCTTCTTCTTCTTCTTCTTCTTCTTCTTCTTCTTCTTCTTCTTCTTCTTCTTCTTCTTCTTCTTCTTTAGTTGCTGTGTATTTCTACGTTAGCGACCATGGATTTCCACTTTGTTCGATCTTGACATCCTCTTATCAATTCGATGTTATTCTTTACTCCCTCAATTCCTTCTCGTAGGCAGTCTACATAGGTGTTTCTCTACCTTCTTCTTGCTCTTTTCCCCTCCACTTTTCCGGTTATTGCTATATGTTCCACAGTTCCATGCCTTCCTTCCTCATTATGTGTCCGAAGAAGGAAAGCTGCCTTTTTATGGTTACCATCAGACTTCCTTTTATTCCAATTTCATTCAAGATCTCTCCGTTGGTTTTCTTTTCCGTCCATGAAATCTTCAGCATCCTTCGTAAAAACCACATTTCCGTGGCTTCCAATTTCTTCCTTATGGCCTTGGATATAGTCTACGTCTCTCTGCCCCATACAAGAGAACTGACCAAATATAGCTTCTGAGCACTCTTAATCGTGTCTCGTAAGAGATGTGCCTATTTGTAAGTATCGTTTTAAGTTCCCAGAATGCTGCCTTGGCCATTCCTGTTCTTGATGTTATGTCTTTTCTCAAATTTCCCATCGCTGGTTATCATAATGCCTATTGCCTAAGTAGGCCTATTTGAAGAGTGCCACTTGTTTGATTTAATTGCCATTTAGTCTTATACTGCATGTGGGTGTTACTTTGCCCTACATTGGCTTCCTATCAAATACCGAATTAATTATAAAATCTGTCTTTTAGTATTCAAAACCATGTTATATAATGAACCCTATTACCTCAAGATGCGACTTATCCCTCGACCTACTAATCATTCCACTAGGTATTCGGCAGGACCTTCATTTGTCGTTCCTTACTCTCGTACAGTCATTGGGACTAGTTGTTTCTCAGTGTGTGGCCCTAAGCTCTGGAATTCATTACCAATATCACTTCGTAAAACTAAAAATTTATCATCTTTCAGATCTGGCCTTAAAACACATCTGCTTGACTTGGCTTATCCCCCTTAGATTACTCTCCCACCGTTTCGGACTGATCTTCTGGCTTGACCTGGCTCTAATGCCATTTGGATTTGGTGCGCCATCGGCTGATGCCCTGGGCATTATGATAGTGGCGCTATAAAGTTGATTGATTGATTGATTGATTGGTAATCACCACGCAGACAGTCTTTTAATGTTAATCTTTAAAGGCATTTCCTTTCGCTTTATTATTATTCGACTATTTATGAAGCGCCGTAACATGGCTTCCTATCAAATACCGAATTAATTATAAAATCTGTCTTTTAGTATTCAAAACCATGTTATATAATGAACCCTATTACCTCAAGATGCGACTTATCCCTCGACCTACTAATCATTCCACTAGGTATTCGGCAGGACCTTCATTTGTCGTTCCTTACTCTCGTACAGTCATTGGCACTAGTTGTTTCTCAGTGTGTGGCCCTAAGCTCTGGAATTCATTACCAATATCACTTCGTAAAACTAAAAATTGGCCAAAACCAAAAGCGCTGTACAATCAACACACAGCTAATAACTGTACGATCTGGTGAACAAGTACGTTTTTAGTTCTTTGGCGAACGTTTCAGGAGAAATAGTCCCGGCCAGCGAATCGGGGAGCGCATTCCACAGAAGTGGGTTGCCGTGAGTCATGGAGCGCTCGCCAAACTTCCGAGTCCTGGCCGGAGGAGGAACGTAAAGCCGGTGGCGACTGCTGGATCTCAGCTGGAGACGGCACCCGGTCGTCGTTTGTTTCCGTACCAGGCGTGACAAGTAATTGGGGCAGGCAGGGTCCCGAAGCGCGCGGAAAGTCAGCCAACACCGCTTGTAAACTATGCGCTCCGGGACCCGAAGCCAATGGAGCCTGTCCCTTAGCACAGGTGTCACATGCTCGTGCCGCCTCAGGCCGAAAATAATCCGCGCAGAGGCATTGATGACCGCCTGGAGTCTGCTAAGCTGGTTCCCAGGAAGTCCGAGAAGGACACTGTTACAGTAATCCAGTCTCGAAAGTACGAGAGCGCGGACGAGATGGATGGTGTTGTTATGTAACGGCGAACTTCCCTAATTCGCCGGAGTTGGAAGAAGCAAGAGCGGGTCACGGCGCTGAGATGCCCGACGAGGGTCAGAGAGGAGTCGATGAGCACCCCTAGGAGGCGGAGCTCGTTGGAAGGCACGACTTCTTTACCACCTATCTCGAATGGTGTTGGGTCGATAAGGTGTCCCCTCCTCGCTTTCTATTGCTAGTTAATTTATTTAGAAGTTCCTGCAGTTTTTCCTCTGAGTCAGTTATTAAAGTGACATCGCCTGCAAACCTAAGATTATTTACATTTCTTCCTCCAAGTTTGACACCTGTTAGATCTTTGATTACTTTTATGATTCCTCTCCATATAGGTCATTAGGTTGAACAAGTCTGGTGACATTCCGCACCCCTGTCTTGCCCCTTTCCGTATCTTAATCCATTTTCCTATGTTTCCGTTCATCATTATACAGCTTCCTGTTTCCAATAATATGAATCCTGCAGCAGTCTTAAGTCTTTCCCATCTATTCCTGAATTCTCCTAGACTGAAAATGTGGTTTCGTGCTCCACACTAGCAAATAGTGTGGATGTAATTGATCTTTAACAGCTGGCGAATAACGGATGTCTCGCCGGGAAACCTTATACTTTGCGTCATTTTAAATTCCTCGTGCACAATTTCTGCCCGAATTCCAGTTTCACTTCTGTTTTTTTTATACAGAAGAGCATAGTTGCATAGGCCTATTGATTGCGTATGATTAACAGATTGCGGATACCGAGAATTTCAATTGGTTTCCTTCTATTCCAATAATTCAAAGGAACTAATGACCAGGGAGGGCTTCCTGCCTTCATTTCCTCTGCAAGCGATAATGGGCCTACCTCGCAGCGACAACCGGCCGAACGGAAAATACCAGACGACATATCGATGTTTTCGTCCAGTGGCGTAGCCAGAATTTCTGGAACTTGAAAGGGGAGTTGGATTTTGGTTTTGACTGTGACCAACTTTGGGAAAATATTGACAAGCAAAAAAACGTTATCACCTCTACTTTTTCTGACAAGTAAAAAAGGTCCTCGCCTCTTGAACACCGTTACATTTTATTTTATAGCCAAGGGGGTTTTTGCACCCAGAGTCGCGTCAAAAAATTTAAAATGCACATAAACTCATTTAAAATATTTTGTTTTGGCAGCCAAGGGGGTTTTAACCCCATCCCCTTGGCTACGCCACTGTTTTCATCTAGTTTTAAAGAGTATTGCCCTGTCTGTCTATATATATATATATATATATATATATATATATATATATATATATATATATATATATATATATATATATATATATATATATATATATATATATATATATGTCCGACTAATTATCCGTTTCGATGTGTCATGTTCTAAATGCACTTTTTTCGTTCGCCCTCACCTCGTGTCGTGACTGCGTCTTCCTCGAGGCAAGACATTCGCTCTCGTAGTAGTGTCCTTCTCTTCCTCTTCCTCTTCCTCTTCCTCTTCCTCTCTTTAATGGCAATTATTAAGTGCTGATTCTTTTACGAACTGGACTCTGGAGATCCGATGCCGTTCTAGAGGTTCTAGAGACAAAAGAATTCTTGCAGTGAATGATTTTGAACTCTTTCTTCGAGTTTGACAAAATTGGATTTGGAGATTGGGCTAAATACTGTAGACGTAAAAAAGTCTTTTCCGTCTATATAGACGGCGGGCGATTTGCCACAAAACTTGGAGGTGTTTACACCTTCCATTGGATGGGTCTCATCCTCCCCTCCCTTTTTAAGTTTTAACGGGTGTCCGAGGTATAGGTCCCAATCCTCACAGAACTTTGGAGCATTTTGGACCTAAAATCGTCAAGCCCTTTGAAACTTAGATAGGCAAACTACTTTAATAATAATAATAATAATAATAATAATAATAATAATAATAATAATAATAATAATAATAATAATAATAATAATAATAATAATGTGATCAAAAGTGATTTAGGAGGCTAAGTTAATCTGTGTGAAAACCACTATAGGTCCCTATATTAATAATTCTCTATGTTCAATAGCCTAGCTTTGCCCCAGATAGCCTTTCAATCCGTCTGCTGTTTCTTTTGTCACTGCCACCTCGTGTAAAAACTGTTCCGTTTTTCAACAACCTCTGCACTAAAGAATATTCTTTCATGATCCCACCCTCTGCTTGAACAATTTGCATTTGTGGCCTCTTGTGCTGTTATCTTGCCAAGTTAACCTTATATCTAATTCACTGGTGGCAAGAGGATATATATAACGTGAACTTTTTTTTACTTCGGTAATGTAATATTACATCAGGGGCCTCTTTACATCAATGGTTCTAAGCGCTAATAAAGAAGTTAGGCCTATAATCATTGGGTCCCTCGTGGCGAGAGAGAGAGAAAGGGGGAGAGAAGTGGACAGTCCACCGAGTTTTTGATTAATCGAACACCTGACAAGACCCTGAAAAAGTTTTATCTAAGTTCAATTTATATATAGGATATCTATCATATCATATTCGTCCACGAGTTATACGGAAGTAACGGAACACAGGTCCTTGGCTTAACGTTGCTTTGATACTGGCCTTTCTCCATTTCGTCGACGCTCGAAGTTTCTCAAAATCAGCTTAACGGGAGTTTTTAAAACACTGCTGCCACCTGGCGAATAAGAAAGGTAAAATATTGGAGAACTGTTTAAATCAGAATAGATTACTTATCGGCGATTATTTTTTTATCAAAATACAAACAAATCAACCTTCAAGCACTAATTTTTTATAAAAGACTCCAAGAACTTAAATAAAGTCTCTTTAGTAATTTTGTATCGTCTTTTTCTTTAAGTTCTCTGCCCGGAAGCAGGTCCTGGTTCCCATTGGCGCCATCTATCTCTGTCAGCAGCTTGGGTCTTTAATCCTTTGTATCCGTCTTTTGGCATCATCCAGTGCAGTAGTGATGTACGTGGTCTTCCTCTGTTTATTTTCCCCCCCATGTGCCCTTCCAGTATTGTTTTGAACAACGATTCTCCTCTTAAAATGTGGCCCATCCAGTTCCTTTGCCTTTGTTTTATTGTTTGTATTATTGTCTTTTTCTCTTCCACGATATCTAGGACTTCTTTATTGGATATATGTTGAGTCCAGCTTATTCTTTCCATTCGCCTCCATATCCACATCTCGAACGCCTCCAGTCTTCTGATGTCGTCTTTTCTCATCGTCCATGTCTCTGAGCCATAATAACACCACACTCCATATCAGTGTTTTAATCATTCTCTTCTTTAGCCCTTTATCGAGATTACTCCTCATTATTTCCTTCCTTTGGTAGAATGCTTCCTTTCCCATTGCAATTCTCCTTCTTATTTCGCTTTGACATCTGGCATCTTCCGTGATAAGGCTGCCAAGGTAGCAGAATTGTTTCACTTGTTCTACCTTCTGTCCATAGATTGTGATGTTTGCCTCCTTTCCTTGCTCTTTACTGATGACCATCACTTTCGTCTTTTGATGTTAATCCTCATACCATATTCTTCGGATACGAAGGCCAGTCTATCCATGATGTTTTGTAAGGCTTTTTCTTTGTTTGCTAACATAGCCTGATCGTCTGCAAATCGCAATGCTGGTACCAATACTCCTCCTACTTTGATTCCTTCATCCAACTCCTCTAGTGCTTCTTTGATCAGTTCTTCGATGTATATATTGAATAGCAGTGGTGACAGCGGGCATCCCTGTCTTACCCTCTTCCAATCTTTCCCGGTTCTGTCATGTCTCCTTCTATTCTTATTCTCACTGCTTGTCCCATGTAGAGATTACCGATTAGCCGTCTTTCTCTCCAATCCACTCCAAGTCTTCGCAATGCCCTCATTAACTTAACCCAGTCCACTCTATCAAAGGCCTTCTCATAGTCTACAAAGCATATGTAGACATCCTTGCCATGTTGTATACTTCTTTCACTTAGTACTCTTAAAGATCCAATGGCATCCCTAGTCCCCATCCCTCTTCTAAATCCAAATTGATCATTGCCAAGGAAGTGGATGCTATCAACTTTTGCCTGTATTCTTTTGGTGAGAATTTTCAGAACAATTTTGGCTGCATGACTAACCAAGCTGATCATTCTAAATTCCTCACAATTTACTGCATTCAATTTCTTCTCTACAGGAATCATAACTGTCTGTAGGAAGTCTTCTGGCCATATCCCAGTTGCATAAATGTCACGACAAATTTGATATAGTACCTTCCTTCCCTTCTCTCCGAGTGATTTTAGCATTTCACTGGGTACCCAATAAACACCAAACGTTGGGCCATTGCAGGGCCGACGCGTGTAAGTGCGGGCCACATGGCGATATTGGCCGAAGACCCGCCAACAGATTTATGCCCACAGTGGGCCAATGAAGCTGGCCCAGCCGCGGCCAGTCGTCGCTTAATGCTTACCGGCGTAGTAATACCGCACTATAGTTCCGGTGCACTATTTTAGCTGCTTAATCAAGTGTAAATCAACAAATAACGTATAATATTATCATAAAGTTATAATTAATTACACTTATATTAATTATAAATTAAATTAGTGCATCCTTGTTTTGAATAACACTTAATCATAACTTTTAGAAG
Source organism: Metaphire vulgaris (assembly GCA_018105865.1). Classification (NCBI taxonomy): domain Eukaryota; kingdom Metazoa; phylum Annelida; class Clitellata; order Crassiclitellata; family Megascolecidae; genus Metaphire; species Metaphire vulgaris. The sequence goes on along the minus strand of CM030851.1, from coordinate 565,025 downwards.
TTTTTGTAATTCAAATAAATGTTACTGCGGGACTGATATATGGCCGCGATCTGCTGCTCTCGTTAAACGCTGTGAAGTGAGTTGAATTTATTTTTGTGACAAGTTCATTTTTAAAACAAATCTTGTAATTCAATTGTCTGCACTTAATGTGTGAGTGGTGAACTTTGCAATTTGAGGCTTCCCTATGAAACTTGACTTGGCTCTTAAAACATTGTCATGCGCTGTTGCGCCGCCATGTGATGGTATATGTAGCACGTACGCGATCTATAATTATAATTGTGGATGGGTGGGCGGAAACTGGCGATTAGAACCCACTGCTTACTGTTACACCTGTAATTCTCTGGTTTCTCTATTCACTGTTGTGTATAAAAGTGTAAGCATCTAGTATCGGAAAGTCGTGTCAATGTGTTCATTCATTCATTAATTCTTGGACGATTTCTATAGCGCTGTAACAAGGCTGAGGCCCACAACAAAAGCGCTTTAACATCTCAACTATACCCCAACCCAAACAGATGCGTTTTTAAGCTCTTGATGAAGTGCTCAGGAGTATTAGCCGTGGTGACATCGTCGGGAAGAGAGTTCCACAAGATGGGGTTGCCGCGTGTGAAGGATCTCTCTCCAAACTTAGTAGTCTTGGAGGAGGAGGAACCTGAAGTTTGACCCCACGACTCGAACGGAGTGACAATCTCCTATCACTGCACTGCGGTCTCTTTACAACAGAGGCGAGATACTCTGGACAGTACGGGTCCGTGTTGCTGATATGTGTGGACTTGCATAAGAATATGACATACTTATGATGCTTATGTACAGCCAGTTGGTGCAAAATATTGTGAAATGGGTTCAAAATTTAAAATGTTGGCCTATAGTATAACAGCATTGAATGTCAGCTGGTCCAACAGATGCATTATGCAAATATAAGGAATTGTTTTAATAGATGCAATTAGCATTATGCAAATATAAGGAATTGCTTGAATAGACACAATTAGCATGTTCTCCAGTTTGTTAACGGTAATTTTAAAAGCATTTTACTATCCTTTCTTATATAGAGACTCATATATAGAGAACAAGAAACACAAACAGCACTTTTTTTAGTGCAAGAGTGGTGGACAGATGGAATGAACTGGATGAGGGGATAGTAACGGCTACAACTGTGAATGGGTTCAAAATAAACCTCAGTAGTTTAGGATATTATATTGGACAGGAACAACAGTGGTTCTCACACAGGGCAGTCCCTAGCGAACCACTTTAAACCTTGTTATATTATTATTATATATATTATTATATTATATTAAATCAACATGCTGTCCAGTACTGTTGTGGATGTGTTGTTCCAGCATTTGCTACCTCTGAAGAGTACTGCATGATTTTTGCAAAATTAAATCGAATTGATTCCAAAATTGAGATATTGTCGCGGAGTGTCACTATACTTGTCAACAGAGGTGGAACAAGAGGCAGCAGCTTGGATGTTCCCACTATGCCTGAAGGAATGAAACTGCCAGCCGATGCAGTCAAAGATTTGAAGGATGCAGCATCTTTTGTCAAGCAGAATGAGCAAGCTGGACAAGGCTTGGTTAGATGGTGTTAATTTTATTAACTGGTACAGTAAGATCCAGGTTGAGTGTGCCCCCACATTTCATCTCTGATATTTATTTCTGAATAAATATTCAGATGTTTATCTCTTAATGGGCCTTCTGTTACCCTATTTGAGCCATTTAAATATGCAAAATTCGGCTTATGTCTCAAATTAGCCTACAGCAAGATGATGTACTCTGCCGAGAACATTGAACATGCCAGTAGGGCCCAAAATTTATACTTTAGCCAATGCTATCATGTATTGATGTGTGTGTACCGGTACATTATATGTAGCCTACCTAGTAAAATACGACGTACTTTATGAAGGTTTAACTGGAACTGTTTAGGCAAGATACTTGTCAACGTTTGGAGCGACAACTATCACCGATACAGTTAATGGTATGATGAAGGCGATTATGATGAACGAATTGTCCTGCCAATTCAACTGGGCTGGAAACAGAGGAAAGCACAGCTTCCAAGCACTGGGATTGTCACCTTCCAAGCACTGGGATTGTCACCTTCCATATGTGGTATATGCACTCTTTATTTTGTTTGCAGATTTCAGGTCACAGTGGTTGTGTTTGTATATATTTGATAAGAGTTTGAGTCATTGCAATAGATTGCTTTTTTTCACAATACGTCTTCAAAACAGCTGTTACAGACAAACTTTATTTATTGACACTGACTGTAATGGGCTTAAAACAATACAAAGTGATTTGCAGTTATGTGTTGGAAGTTGGTTAAACTAACAGACTATGCACCATAATGATTCCAGAGCAGCAAGCTAGAAGTCCAATTACACCAAACTCTTGATCAGTACGTTAATAATAATAATAATAATAATAATAATAATAATAATAATAATAAAGCATGTATTATTACTGCTCACCCAAATATATGCTGATGTCAGGCTTCATATTAAATTGACCAGTGCCAATATTTAGGTGTTATGTCTTTTGTTGTAATTGCTTGTACTGTGCAGCTCCTTCAGTTACTGTCGAGACCATGGATAGTGTTGCTGCAATAGTGCAGGCTTCTAGTGACTTGTAAATACATTGACCAACTTGCTTGAGATACCAATCGTTAGCAGCTGTGGCTGGTATGAGCTAATGCAGACGCATCTTCTTAGAGAAACTCAGAGCAGATTAGCATGTTTGACCATAGGTATACATCATCTAGAATGCAACTTTAGGGTGAATATTACATGAGGTATTATTGAGAGAAAAATTATATATTTGTATTTCAAATCAACAGTATTTGATGTCTCAATACTGTTGTCTAAGTTGCAGATGCTGTGCGAATTAACGAACAAACGAGAGATACCGTCAACAGGCTGGCTGAAGATAAAATTAAGGTCTGGTTGAGACAGGCTCGGGACAGAGATGGTGGTCGGAAACGTTTTCTGACTGCTGCTGCAAAGCAGTCATCTGATAAAAGACGTTTTGAACATCTTCCCTCAGACCAGGAGTCTGACAACAGTGTCAAATCTGATAACTGACCTACAGCTTCTGTTAAAACAATGTCACATATTTAAATTACGATATAGTGAAGAAATTGTTTAGAACTGGTCATTTTATTCAAATTAGTTGTTCTTTTGGACTTTCAATTTGACTAGTTTTCATTGCTTTTGGCAGACATTGTAGCCTTTTGTACTGTGCAGTCTGCAGCTGACCCCATGCACGCCCGCACATTGAGGCAAGAGATTACACTTGCCCTCCTGGAAAATGCAAATACCAATATTTCACACTAAAATTTGAAAACCTTGATAAAATACTAACTGTGACTATTGTGTTAAAATGTTTTTCCCCTCCTGGAAAAATTTATGTTGCATAACCGTGATCATTGTGTTTTGCTCCTCCTGGCGAAAATTCTGCGGGCGCCCATGGCTGTAACCAATTAGTAAGCAAATTTAATATCTGTTGAAGAGATTTAAGAGATTTCATTGTCGTTTTTGGCTTGTATTTTTTTATAATATCTATACCAGTAAATCAGTTGAGGCTGTGGATGGCAATGAATAATTTTCATATATTTTTGTTGTCAGATCTGATCAATAACACAGGTTTACAAAAAAAATGTTTTTGAAAATTGTCTAAGTTTTTAAAACTGATTTATGACAATTAGGTACTGCTAAAACTGAAAATGACACTGGTTTCTTTGAATCAGGTCAGGTTTTTTTGCTAAAGTGTTTTTTAAAAATCTAGTCTTATAACTAAATCGACTGCATTTTGTAACATTAGAGGGCAGCCAGCAAATTTTTTTGTCAGTTCTCTCAGAAGTTAGACTTCTTTTTGGGTATATTTAGGTGCTGATTCCAAATATGGCATCAGATTTTTTCTATCAGCTCTACTTTGTGAGATTCAGCCATATATTCTAGACCGGTCATGCATGATAATTGCCTATATCACATGGCAACAAAAAAAAATTGTGTTGCCCTGTTGCCTTAGAAGTAAGACCTGTTTCTTAGTATATTTATGGGTCCTGATTCCAAATATAGCATCAGATTGTTTCTATCAGCTCTAGTTTTTGAGATACGGTCATATAACCATAGACTGCAAGTGCATGATAATTGCCTATATCACATGGCAACGAAAAATTTGTGTTGCCCTGTTGCCTTAGAAGTAAGACCTGTTTCTTAATATATTTATGGGTCCTGATTCCAAATATGGCATCAGATTTCCTCTATTAGCTCTAGTTTTTATAAGATATGGCCATATATCCTATATTGGAAGTGCATGATGATTACATATATTTGCTCTATGTAGCTTTTGATTGCTCTCACCTAAAGGTCTTTGTTATTAACATTAAAGGTTTTATAATTCCAGAAGAAATCAATTGAAATATGTGCAGTATCATAAACTATATTATTTTATTAAATAAGCATGATTCATGACAACTGTTTTGAGGTAACTGTGGACGCAGGAGCAGCAACAGACCTCCAGGACACATTTAGAAATACAATTGCATGTTAAATGCTTGAAGTGTCATTTTTTCTGATTTCTAGTGTGACAAAATGAATGACAACTAATTCACTCATTAATATAGTTTTATCTAAATTTGTAATAGTTGTTGCTTTGAAGTTTTTTGCTGTTCAATTATAGAATTTGAATAGATTAAGGATTCTGCAGTTAACGCACTTTAGTAGAACCAAAATACAAGGACGACTAAGCCGTATCTCAAAAACTAGAGCTGATGGGGCAAAACGGCTAACATTTTTGGAATCAGGGCACCAAAATTAATCAGGAACAGGTCTTACTTTGCAGGCAACAAACTGTGTGTTGACCATTTCATTATAATGAAATCTGCATGGCGTTAATAGAAAACACATGTATACATGAAAAATCATAAAGTAGCGATATATCAAAAAGTTGACCTGATTGAGCAAAACCAATGTTATATTTGGATTTAGGACATTGAAATTGTCCTTAATCTGTTAAGAAAACTTAGACAATAAATTTGATGTAAACCAGTGTAATTGATATTGGCTGTTAAAATGTTGTACCACTTACGTGAAAGTGCCGTTAGCATTATTTTTTGTTCAAAAATTGTCACAGCAATTATGTTGATACGCGTATCACAATCAGTGTTTATTCTAGCCATCTTGACATTGGGGGGATTTAGAAATGTTTGGGGGGATTTAGAAATGTTTGGGGGGAAGGTCTGAGTCTCCAAAAACCTTGATAAGCAAAAAAGAAGATCATCCATCCTTCCTAATATCCTTTACCCTTCTCAAGTTCTCATTTACCCTTCTCAAATGCCCTGGCAACCAAATAAATTGTCATCTTTACATTTTGCCCTCTCCATAAAAAGCCCCCCATCCTCACACTTTTGGGGGGAAATTATAAAACTTTGGATGGGGAATTTCCCCGAGAAGGCCTAGAATAAACACTATCACAATTGATCATCGATCTTGCATTGTAAGTTGTATGCTGACTATGTTTGTCGTTGATTTTTTAAAAATTAATATGTTATGTTTTAGAAGTGAAGGGTGTGAGAGTTTATATATGGTAGGATGGTGCAGTATTATGTGCTGGCCCACTGAAGGACCATTGAAGGCCGGATACAGATACGAACTGAGGGGCCCCTTTGAACTGAGGGCCCTTTGATGGCCGGGCATGTAGGGCCTTTATAGGACCAATTTGCAAAATCTATTGAGGGCCCACTGCAGATATAAATTGAGGGCCCTTTGAGGGCCACTGATGTAACATGCAGGGGCCTTTATAGGGCCAATTTGCACAAAATCTATGAGGGCCCAATGCAGATATGAACTGAGGGCCCTTTGATGGCTTTCCGACATGTAGGGCCTTTATAGGACCAATTTGCACTTTTTCTAAAAAATCTTTTTTCAAGAATGGGGCCCAATGCAGAAAAATAGCAATTATCGACATTGGCCCTCAAAAAAAAAAATTCATTGACTTCCCAACATGCATTACAGCCATATGATAGGGCCAACAAACTGTGTTGATTGGGTATGTTGTCAACTCCTTCTGCCTTGTTGTTTTCCATTTCTTCTATGGCCTTTGTTATTTCTTCTTCTATTATGTCTGGTCCTTTATCCTCCAGCTCTTCATTATATTTGTATCGTCATAAATCATAAATATTTAGTTTTCTTCAGATGCTGTAGCTACCTTGATAAAGGTACGGTTTATATCCGGTCAAAACACGTGTTACTTTTCAGACCCTCAATGGCCATTGATATCCATTAAGCTTGATACTATATCACGGGCCACCAACATATGTAGTTTACATGCATTAACTCACACCGCGGCGTACTTCCAAGTTCCATCATCTACGATGACGATGAGTTTGAAACGAGAGGAGAAGACTCCAGGTCTTCCTGTCTCTTGCCACAAAACATTAAACTCAACCATTTCACTCACCAAATTTCCAATTATGTTGTATTTTAACATTTTAAACAACTGACTGATCACCTAAACCTGACTTACTACGTGTTTGATGGTTCTCATTTGAAGTACCGTCGATTGATGTCTTGGGGTATTAGAAATGTTCCTATAAAAGCACATAATTATTAATAATTATTATTAGCAGCAGAGAAAAGCGTATCTTAAACAAAGCTACACCCAAATCTAGATGATTTTAAAGTGCTTTAGTTCAGGGTTTCCCAAACATTTCGGGACCCCGACCCACTTTAGCGACTTTATAACGTGCCGAGACTGGCCCGAGAGCTCGAGACCCTAATCATAGCACGTAATATTTTTAATGCATTACGCCATCTGGCGAAAATTAGTTGAAAAAATATTCTGAAATTTGAATAAATGGCAAAACAAAAGCCCTGATTCAATTCAAATGAAAATTTGGTAAATATATTAGGAAAACTTCTCCAATCTCCATATTGTTGTCAAATAGCACAAGACTTCAGGAGAGAACTAGATATTGAAATTTCTTGAAAATTATCTTCTTAAAATTACATACCTTTGTTACGCGCCTTTAAAATCCTATGAGTATGGCAAAATCGTTTAACCGTGACGTTTACAATGTTGGCTATTACATTAGAGCCTCCCTATTGTTAGTGCCATTTCAGAGCAAAATGGTCAGAAATACGCTTCCTTGCGTTATTGCGAAATAAGATTAATTTTTAAAGTAGGCCTACTGCTACTGGTACTCTAGGGCAAGGTTTACCAAACATTTTGGAAATGTGTGACTTACTTCAATGACTTTGTGACATGTCATGATCCTGCAAACTTAATTATTATTGACTAACACTGGATTAAAGTTTCATAAGACACTAATCATTTTAATAAAAGACACGAATGGATGATTGCAGGCATACGAATTGCTTCAACCTAAGTCTACTTGAAACTTTCAAGGCTTGTGACATTGTGGTATTGGTTAGAAAATGACACTCTTGAATCTAATTGAATCACGCTACCCCGCGACCCACTAGACTGAGTCTTGCGACCCACTTTTGGGTCGCGACCCACAGTTTGGGAAACACTGAATTAGTTGGTTTAATTACACCGGAAAAATTATAATTCACTAAAAAGAAAGACAACTGAAAACATTCTTGATAATTTGAATAACTGCAAAATGGCTGGCAAACAGTCCTATAGGTCTAAAAATAACTCATTTTAAAAATATTAACAATTAACTTAGAATTAAATAATGGCCAACAATCTTCAGGCAGTCATTTAGTAGATATTCACTATTCACCTCAAAATCTCGAGTGGAAGCATCGCTTCAAAACTCAAATACCTTGCACAGCAACTGTTACTACATTGAATTACTACTGAAATTCAATGAATTGCTACTGATTTTTAAGATAACACCATAAAACAAGTAAAAACCTCACTCAAATAATTTAGACATGTCTACAGTAGTATATTTGAAAGTCAATATTTCAAAAACATTGATTTATCTTTTAGAATCCTCTGTTTTTGCTTCATCTTAAGCCTCTGACAGTATGCCGAGCATAAGTCAGTGGCACTCAATACAATAACAACAATAATCATGAACAAGAAACGACAGAAAAAAAACTACACATTCATTTGTGGACTTTCGCAAAATGCTTAACTGAATATTTTGCCTCTCAATTCACTGCAATCAAACAACAATAAAACTGAATAAACATAATCGAAGGAGAAATAGCTCTGTCGTTCTTCCAAGATTTCAACAAACGATGTTTTGTGGTGGCTTTAAAAACGAAACGAGTGTTGAGAATCCACAACTGACTACGTCGAAATTGTCCTTGCTGCAAAGGCAGAGTGACCAACTGCGACCGGAGCAAATGCGCTCCAAATGCAGAATTTCCCGCAGCTAAATTCAAAACATTACACTGATTAGTCTCAAGTTTCGAGTTGAGTTGAAATAAATCATCTTCAATCAATCAATCAATCAATCAAAATAAAAGCCACCACACCATCATTGAGATTTCAAGAATATTTGTGAGACACCGTGTCCACTGTCCACTCTTTGATTGAGTCAAGCTAGCTAGCTGTGCTGATTGAGGGGTGGAGGGGGTCACTGGCCACTGTCCATTGGCCAAAGATACAAGGGCAAAATCAGGCCATCACATCTAGCAAAAATTACACCCGACTGAAATCTGATAAATGATGAGGAGAGATGTAGACATAACAAAATATCTGCCATGATATCTTATGAACTTAGTGATTAATTGAGTACGGTAGTCATTGATAAGAAGAAGCGATTTCTAATAGACATACATTCTGTAATACACCCTAGGGAAATATAATCAGGGGCACAAGATGGCAGAGTGGGTTATGCTCTGGAGCGTTAGGCTGATGGAGTGGGTTCAAACCCCGTTAGCTCCCCTAGCGGTTTTCACACAGACAGAACTGGTAATGCCTCCTAAGCCACTTCAAATCATGCTAAGAAACAACTACATTTTGTAAGTAATACGTTTATCAGACCACTGTGACTACCTAAATTCAGTAACGTCTAACCTGATTCTCTTCTCTGGCTCCTGGTTTGTCCTGACAGTTGGCAATAACAAGACAAGGCACGTCCTTGAGATCGGGGTGTTTCATTGCGTCACCAAGAGCCTCAGCTGCCACCCGTAATTCTTCATCGCTACTTGCACTGTCCACCACAAACACCACAGCCTTACATGCCTTGTAGTAGTGCTTCCAGTATTGACGCATGTCGCTGGCCCCTAGACATATGCAGACATTCCACAGCTCCAATGACAGACAACTAAACAATAGACACAGTGTAAAAAGCTAATAAAATTACCTTTATTTTATGTACGTTTAGTATATGTGAAAATCAGCTCATGTGCACAGACGTTTCATCGTACAAATTTATTGCATGATTTATCTACAGAAGTATTTCTTCACTCCCTTAATCAGACTATATATTCTCTGGTCTAAACATTCAAAAATGACAAAAAATAATTTTACCAGAAAGCAATAATATTACTATTAATAATAAAATGACCTCCGATTTCTTTGATGTTCAAAATGCATTCCTCCACTGGACAAGCCTTTATCATGAATCCTTAAAAAACAGAAGACACCTAACTCTCAAATAAGTCTAGTTCTAAATTCAATAAGTCCTGAAAATCAAATTCTAAACCATATGAATCACGTCTGCAAATGTTTTACCAAATAACCAATAAGTTAATACAGTTAAACCTGTTTATTACACTCCTCATGTGATTTCTCAATACAAGCCACTACTTAACATGATATATTTAACTTAGAAGCATCAGTTGGGTTTCAATGTATTTCATCAATTTCTTGGCTATCAATTCTTCTGATAATCAACTAAATTAATACAATATTTTTACAAATATTATTTTCTAATATTGCTGGTTACAACAGCCACATGCTTTAGAAACTAACCGGTTGTTGGCACAATGTCATCCATTGTCTGTCGACTCAACAGGCAAAGAAGTGACGTTTTGCCGGCACCAGTGAGACCAATGCAGATGATGTCAAACGATTCCATTGGCCGCTTTGCTCTTCTACGATGACATGTCTAAGAAATCCACAAATTCAAACTAAGTTAAGACTAGCATCGATTGGGGATACAACCATTATTTGGTTGAGGTCAACCAGACGGGCAGAGGTAACAATTTTTTAAAATTTAGCTGTCAAACCCCACGAGGTAAAAAAATTTTGTGGTGGAGTAAACTAAATTCCACTGCTTTTTCGAAATCCATATTGACCCCTGATCTCAGTCAACTACAAATATATATATATATATAATGACAAAGTAAGGCCGATTGTCAAGTCTGTCTGCCTGCAACACTTAAATACAAATAACCCAAAAAGTTTCTCATTCATACCTTTGACCATTCTCATTCCGTCTTATATTAAATTCTGCCCTTCCTTCTCAATCTGTCTTAGACTTTCGCAACCTCTTCCAGAGCCACGTTAAAACTAACTAGCGAAATCGCATGCGTGTATATGTGACATCTGGCGCAATATAAATGAAACACGTTAATATTCATTCACCTAATGGCTAATGCGCCCTATTTGCATCAGAGGTAAAACTCTCAACACCAAGCGCTGAACAGAGTGAATAGAGAATGAATTCGAGACTTTTAATTTGATAATTTTAATTCGTGAATTCTTACCGAACAGAATATGATTCTACAGAAAGCGCAGGCCAGTTGAATGTTCTGTAGACACGACGACATTCTATCGCCTTCTGTTTCACATTTTATTTTATCCCTTAAAAAAAGATAAACAATTCTCCGCAAAGGATTTTCGAGTTAAATCGGAATTAAACAACATAACAATCGGAAATTAGAGAGAAAAAACCGACAGAAATTCCTCTCCATTTGTTTCTCCATCGACGCCTTCGTTGTCACAACTAAACATTCAGACGAAAGTAAGTTAGTAAGTTCGTCGTTCAAAATGTCACGCATGATGTTAACTGAGGAAAATCATAATGGGTTGGATAGTTAGTAAGTAAAATCTCAGTCTGGAAACTACTACTACTACTACTACTACTACTACTACTACTAATAATAATAATAATAATAATATAATAATAATAATAATAATAATAATGTGATTTAAAGATTTAAAGTAAAGTAAGGCTAAGCAGTGGCGGCTCCACCGGGGGCCATGAGGGGCCCGTGCCCCCTATTGAGTGCCTGCCCCCTCCAGTTGGGACCCTATACTTAATGCTACATACATTAAACAACAAATGGTTGGCCCCTCATGATTAGAAGTTGCCACCCCACTTGCCAAATCCTAGAGCCGCCACTGGGGCTAAGTAAGCCAATGAGTTTGGAGAGGACCAGTGCTTTTTCTAGGAAAATAGGTTTTGGAACTCATTTTCAGGGCCGTTGAGAAAAATTTCTACGGGCCCCTAAAATGATTCTCAGTTAAAAAGGTCTGCAGACTAGCATTTCCACTCAAAGCATTTACAGGTATTCCTTCCAAATTTCTTGTTGGCGAGTACTGGAGATTTCCCGAAGAAATCCAAAGTTTACTTCACAAGGTAATAAGTAGCAATGAGTACCATGATATAGTAGCAATGCCATCAAAACCTGATACAACGTCAACACAAAAATGTAGCAGTCATCACTTTATTTCTCAAACAAAAGGCATCAAGATGAACATGAAAGCAAGTTGAACAAAGTTTCACACAAGTTATCGCACATAACATAAATGAATCGAAATAATAGTGCTAATCAAACAGGAACTAGATAACAGAAACATTGTGACAGTATTTCTAGTGAACAATGGCAACAAAACTACAAAGTGTGTTATGGTGACCAAAAGCTGCATCGCTCATCAGTCTTCAAAAAGCAACACAATAGACCGAAGAGATTAACGTTCCACTATGAGGCTTATTGTAGACAACGAACTTAGCATGCAACTATAGAAAGACAACTCACTTATGAGGTTGTTGGGTTGCTTGTGTGTGTTAATGGTGGTTTGCTGCATTACCTCACATAAGATATCAGGGGAAAAACAGTGAGCACTTAGCGAGAGAATATCGTGTGGAAGAATTGACCAATGCAACAAACCATGGGGACAAAAAATTCAAAGCTGACTCTGTCTGGTGAACTGCTAAATTTCTCATAGAACATCTGTGTTAGAAAACAAGATGCATAGAATCCACGCTAAAGTATTCAGGCACAAATAGACAACACCAATATATATATATATATATATATATATATATATATATATATATATATATATATATATATACTATTAGAGCATGAAATAAGATCATTGGTAAGGCAATTGCACAAATGTCACTAGAGAATTATGCTTTTGAGAATATTTTACCTCTTTAAGCGACAAATAATAAAAAATAAAAAGCAAAATCCTAACAGAAACCTCTATTAACAGCATAACAGAGAATAGCAACTATACAGTCAAACACACATAAACACGCACAATGCAACTGTAGCCAAAGGCATCTTTACTGAAAAGCAGCAATATGTACAATTGTACATCAACTGTGGCAGCAAAAGAACATTTTCAAGTAGCTGAATATCTGAAGTTTCCTTACTAAACAAAACAATTTTTAAATTAAGGTGTCACCAAGACATTGTATCCCCCTTTGTCCCCAATGAAAACACCACCCCTCCTCAATTCCTACTCTACGGCCCAATCGGAATGCACCCCACTACCCACAAAGTTCTGCAACAGATGCACGTCTCATCAAACACCATTGAAAAAAGACAACACAAAACTTGCAGCACAAATTCCAGACAAATTTGCCAACTAAAATAAATTAAATTTTCATTTACATCTTGGAAGCAAAAATGTTTTCTAAAAGCAAAGTGAACAAAACAGCAGCCACAGCGCCGGCCGCTTCGAAACAAGCGGCTTCGTAAACAAAATAGTGGCAACATCACAACCACCGAAGGGCGCATTGCCAACAGTTTTCCTAAACATAAAATGTACAAAAATTAAACACTCAGATTCTGCGTTGAAATAACTTCTCAGTTCAGCACACTGCCGCGAAAAACATACATCAACGTTCCACAGCGGCAACATCATCAGATGACAATCTATCGCACGACGCCGTTTGTGACCGTCGCAAACAACACACACAGATCAACGTGAAGTTCGTGCAACTTTTGGTCGTTACTAACAAGAACAAGAACACGAAGGAAACAAATTAACGCACTGAACACCGTCTGCTATATGTGGTAAAGGCTTTTGGCCGTCGATCCGGATTTGCTCCAGCTGTCCTGGTGACACTGAAACGAAAAAGAGAGAAAACGTCAAAAGTCCATCACTGAAACCAAATCGATCAAAACATTGCCGACTGCAGAGTCCCCAACCTGCATTAGACAGTGTGGTACCTTTGGGGAAAAGAGGGACATTTCTGGTCCATGCTTACTCACTTGTCCACTCTTTAAATAGCAAGGGCAAGGGGGAACTGGAGAATTGGAAATCTCCCCCTCACTGGTCCAATTCTCAAATACCACCCTGACCTCAAATACAATGCCTTATATTGGGATCTGGGAGCTGTTGATTAAACTGGACTAAACTGTGAATAAATTACACTGGTCTACGTCAATTTTGCTGACTTGAAGACAACATGTGATCTTTATGTATTTTGGTGTGCTGAATCCAAAAATCACACCCATTTCCTCCTATCACGTCTAGTTTTTCCGCAAAACGCTGTTTACTGATTTACTATTTACAGTAATAACGTAACATTATGTATTATAATTCTTGAGCTATATTGAATATGCAAAAAGATAAGGATGTGCAAAAAGATATGCTTAATATGCAGTGGATATAACTATTTAATAATACAACAGTTTAATAGGCAGTTTTAAACTGCCGACGTCAGCATTTTATAGATATAGGCCTATATAAGCAGCGTGAAACCGAAGGCAGCATTCAGTCGTTCAAAAGGCTTACAAGTCACAGCAAAATTAATTCTTTTAAATGGGTTTCTGTGGAATATGTCAACCAGCACTCGAACACTTCGCAGACGGTGCAGGAATTATCCTGACAAGTTTGGGTACATTTGTGGTTGTTTTACAACACCTAAACAAAGGAGAGATATGTATGAATTTGTGCATAAAGCTTATAATGCATATTTCGCAGTTAAATTGGGTGACCAGGACAACCTTGGACACCACATAAAGTGTGCAGGACATGTGTTGAAAGCATCAGACAGTTCATAATGTGACTAAAGGTCAGACAATGGAGTGAAGGTCAGAGAAAATCTTAGCTTTGAAGTTCCAATGGTGTGGCGAGAGCCTCGAAACTATGTTGATGACTGCTACTTTTGCTTTGTAACTATTGCGAGCATGTCCACAAAGACAAAATCTTCCATCCAGTACCCAAATCCCCCCTCTGCTCTGAGACCGGTTGCTCACTGTGACAAAGTTCCTGTGCCTATTTGCACTACTTTGGGAGTTTCTGACGACGATGAATTTTGTCCGTGAACAGACACCGATGATGAAGATTTCGTGGCGTCAGAAGTTGACGCTGGAATGCACCAAACATTCAACCAAGCTGAGTTGAATGACCTTGTACGAGACCTAGATCTGCCGAAGTCGTCAGCATAGTTACTGGGTTCAAGACTGAAGGAAAAGAACCTGTTGAGTGTTGACTCCGGGTAACCACGCTTATGTATCTTGGCAGAGAGAATGATCTTCTAAAATATTTCCATGTGGGAGGAGTTTGCATACTGCATCAACATCAAAGGACTTATTGCATCAATGGGATGTTATAGTTGTAGACAAGATGTTTTTTACGACCGGATTACTGACTTTCTTGGCAACTTCAGTGCTGAGAATTATGACCTTCAGTTCAAAATTTGAAGGTTGCTTTTCGAAGACTGGGAGCAAACACTGAGTGTCAAGTTGCATTGTCTTCATAGCTACCTGAACTTCAAATCTTGGAGCTATGAGTGAAGAACAAGGAGAATGATTCCATCAAGACATCAAGACCATGGAACGTAGATATCAAGGCAGATGGAACTCAAACATTATGGCAGACTACTGCTGGTGTGTACAGAGTGACAACTGTGATGATAACTATATACCGGACTCCCGGAGCATCCAAAAATAGAAGGTTCCTGCCTCAAAACTTAAATTTAAGCAACTAGCAATTGTTCTTAATGCTCTCTTGGTTAGATGACAGACTAATTTTTTGGCTGAATAAAAAAATTACGTGCTATCAGTTCTTCAGAATTTCCATTTTCCCTTATGTTTGACTTTAACACCTTTAATTAAGCATTCCTCATTTGCGAAAAAATTTGACGTATTGCATAATTCTTGACTTCATATCTGGAATCAGCACCTCTCAATTGGGTAAAATCAGCAAAAATACTTAGGTCAGCAGAAATTTTTTTAAAAAATGTAGACCAGTGTTATTCAATCGAAATAATGTATGCATCCTGTCTAGGTTTATGCGCATTTCTACTCCTAATTAAATGCATTCCAATATATTTTATGCAAGTCACTACAGACCTTTGCTGAAGCAAATACATGAATACGAAGCTGGAACAAGTGCAATAGCTATCAATGTACGCTGTCATAACATAACATATAACATAGGCATTCCTTGAGAACAAATTAAAATTCACCAGCCATTAGCAACATAGAGGCTAATCTATTCTGGTCTTCTTGAGTTCTCTGCCCGAAAGCAGGTCCTGGTTCTCACTGGCGCCACCCTTCTCTGTCAGCAGCTCGGGTCTTTCATCCTTTATATCCATTCTTAGTCAGCATCCAGTGCAGTAGTGACGTACATGGCCTTCCTCTGGAGATCCTTCTTCCCATATGTCCCTCGATGTATTGTTCTGAATAATGAATATCCTCTAAAAACAAAGGCTATTCTGGTAAAACATTAAATTCATAACAAAATTTCTTCAAGTAACCTCATAACCAATGCCATGACCTATGTCCAATCTTGATTTCAACACTCTCCTAAAACAAACAATTCAGTCAAAGGTCAGTCAAAAGTCAGAAGAGAAACTCAACATTTCAAACCAAATATACATCAAAAGAATGACATCTCCATTACCTCACTACTTACTGCTGTCTTTTAAAACACCATTTACTTCCAAAACGTAATTTAGCCATAAACAATACGCAATGCAGATGAATCGTGCTAAGCTGTCTGATAGTATTGTCTAGCTATGGAATACAGAGACAAAAAAGCAATCATCTAATAATGATTATGTATTAATCTAAATAGTAAAAGCGTTATGCTTTAACTTAAAAATTTCTAATAAAATGCTTATGCAATCACACATATATCTTAAAATTATATGCTAAAATTGCAAACATCAAAGTAACTGAGATGTAAATATTGGGTTGCAAACACAATTACCCTACATTACATCGATATCAGCAAATAAGATTAAAATGAACAAATTTTAAGAATGACTAAGCTAACAGTGAAGACACTTTCCTAAACATGTGAAAAATTGTTTTGTGCACACAGCAGAAAGGAAACTAATTATTATTATTATTATTATTACAACGTAGTACTGATTAATGTGGTAAACTCGTCCTATAAGAACTACGTGAACACATTACAAAAACACAAGAAATCACAAGTAGCTCCTGCGGAATAGCCAGGTTTTAAGTTTCACTTTGAAGGTGTTGAGTGATGGAGAGAGTTGCACAGATGGAGGTGTCGTCGTCGTCATCATCATCATCAGGACAACCGGATCACAAAGAACAAGAGAATACTACTCCCAGGGAGCCACAATGAATTATGGTGCAGCTGGACCTGGAAGCATGGACCTTGTTTAAAAAAACAGAGAACTCAAAGGAGGAAAAAAACACGAATTGCAATTCCAGTTACCCGATCATCATATTGGCGTCTGCCTTAGACGCGTCCGCAGTCCAAAGACCAAGCTTGTCGCCTTTGTTTCGGACGTTCATGACAGCACCACAGATCTCATCGCCTAGATCTTCAAACGCCTCACCGATCAAGCACAGCAGCTGAACAAACAATTTCAAACACCTACATAACATGTATATGCCTAACTCGGGTATCTGAGAGGGAACTAGTCTCCTAACTCCAAATAGGCCTTCATTTACACACATTCACCTAATACTGTAGTGTCAATAGTATACACAAAACAAGAGCTGAGTTGTCAATTCCTGCAACTTGCCAGATTCAATAATTCTTCTTCTTTAGGTGCCTTGTTTTACAACGTTGGCTACCATGGACTTCCACTCCTCTCTGTCGTATGTCGCTTGTAGCAGTTCTACTTCTGATATTTAGTCTTTCACGTCGCATAACAGGTTTTCGATGAACGTCAATCTTTGTCTCCCTCTTGCTCTTTTCCCCATCACTTTACCTGTTGTGACTAAGTTTCCAGGCCTTTTTTTCTCATTATGTGTCCGAAGAATTCTAGTTGTCTTTCCTTTATAGTCTTTAACAATTTCCTTCTTGAGTTTGCCTTTTCCAAAATTTTCTCGTTTGACGTTTTCTCTGTCCAAGAAACCTTCATCATTCTCCTTAAAAACCACATTTCCACTGCCTCTAATTTTTTCTTCATCTGTTTGGAAATTGTCCACGTTTCTGCGCCGTATAGCAATACCGACCATACATAAGTTTCCAAGACCCTTATCCTTGTTTCCATTGATATTCTCTTATTTGTTAAGATGTGTTTTAATTCCACAAATGCTGATTTTGCCATGGCAATCCTTGTTGTTATATCCTTTTCACATTTCCCATTGCTGGATATCCAACTTCCTAAATATTTGAAGTCATTTACTTGCTCTATTAGTTGTCCATTTAGTTGGCATCTTGGTGTATCTTTTTGTTTGGAGATCACCATGCAGTATGTTTTCTTTGTATTTATTTTTAGTCCTTTTCTTTCGCCTTCCTTAACTACTTCGTCCACTAATTCCTGTAGCTTCTTTTGTGTGTACGCCATTAATGCTGCATCGTCCGTGAATCTCAGGTTGTTAATGTTCTGCCCTCCAATTATGATTCCTTCCATGTTCTCTATTTTTTCCATGATTTCCTCTCCATAAGCATTGAAGAATTCTGGTGATAAACCGCAACCTTGCCTTGCTCCTTTCTGTATTTTGATCCAGTTTCCCTCTTTCCCTTTTAATCTGATTGTTGCTGTCTGTTTCCCATAAATTTCCGAGAATATTTTCATGTCCTTTCCATCTAATCCCGCTTTGTCCAGACAGTCGAATAGCTCTTTGTGCATGACGTTATCAAAAGCTTTTTCGTAGTCTATGAAACAGATATATACATCCTTCTGCATTTCTATGCATCTCTCACTGATTCTTCTTAGAATGTATATTGCATTTCTGCACCCACAATTTTCCTTAAAGCCATATTGCTGTTCCGATGCTTTGTGTCTGATTTTATTCTTCGTCCTTTTGAGCAGTATTTTTAGTAATAACTTTTCAAAATGGCTTATTAGGCTGATGGTTCGGAATGCTTCGCACTCAGTTGCATTTTGTTTCTTTGGTATTGGTATTATTATTGATTTTCCAAGGTCTTCAGGTATTGTAGCCGTTTCATAAATTGTATTTATCATTTCTGTAGTTCTTTTCAGTCCTTCTTCCCCCGCCAATTCAATAATTAATTAATGCTACTTTAATAACTGTATATATAACTGTATATATTATATTTAACACAAAACTAACTGTTTCCAGCCACAGCCTGTCGAGTTCATGCGCTCTCCTGCGCTTGTCCATGTTTATGACCCAGCGACCACCTTTACGGTTTCCTTCATCTTCCCACATTGGCTCAATTCCATCCTGAGAAACAAGAAAACTTTCGTCAGTCAATCGTTTTTAAAACCAATCATCATAAATATCAATCATATATTTTCAAAATGAAGTCTCAGTTGAACAATGGCAAAGATACAATGCCATGAGAACCAGTCCGATTCTAGGTTGTCCTTCTATCTCTCATCCAAACAATAAAAGTAACAAAGTGATCAAGCTACATAGCTTTGTTTCATCTGTGCTACAGGATGCCTGCTTCAAATTTCCCAGTGGATTAACAAACTATGGAGCTAAGCAATACATCACATTCCCCCAACTATATTTCAAACCATCATCTAACTATAATTCCCTTTAACACCACATCCAAACCGTAATTGCATCAGAATAATATAAAATGTTCCCATACAAGACATCAAAACAAGCCACAGCTTCAACAGATCGATAATAAATGCAACCATAAACACAGATCAATAAAAAGAGAAAAACAATGTTACTCGCCTTAAAGACCGAGTAGTCACAGCCAAGAGGAATTTTGCTAGCTGGCTGAATATAGTTGAACACTCTAAAAATTTAACACCATACAATTTGTCTGCATACAATTTGTCTGACCAGGCAATGTAACACTAGCTCTGATATTAATACTGCTAAAACCAAAATACTAAGAAAATAGTAATTTCCTACATTTCAATGTTTGCCGCTGATATTGTCATAGTAGTGAGCCTGTTTCTACATACGCCCAAAAGTCTTCGACGGTGTCAAACGTTGTGACCCTCTTCTGATTCTCCTTCCAGTCTCTGTGTTTGTCGTTTTTGTAATACCAAAACGCCCAGCGATTCTGCAGCGGATGTTTCAACATCTTCTCTGGAAAGTCGGTCTCCGCTAACAACTCTTTGCCTTCGGACACTTCACAATCTTTGCTGATCATGTTCACGCGTTCCGTGTCTTCCTGCACAATCAAATCAACAAGAGATATAATTGCATATCACTGTCACTCAATTAATGACACTTAGACACGACCCATCACTGTCACAAAATTATTTCCGCCACTAAAACAATAATATCAACTGCCTGAGATATGGTACATGACACAAACTGATATTCTATAAGAATTGTCTGCAATTGTGTACTTAATTATCATGCTTAAACAGAACAAATTAACTTAATAGCTGAGCTCAAAACAGCTGCATAATGCTTGCATTTCTGACTTAGCACCGAACCATTATACACCCACAAACGCTACGTGCGCTATAAAATTTTATTTATTAAATTCACTAAAAACCCTCTATTCCACATGAAAAAATGCGCGAGTCCATCACAAAAAAAGAATGGCACCACATAAACGCGTACACTTAGTCACAATAACCGCAATACAATCGAGGCGCTACATAAAACCGAATCACGTGACATAAGTAACCGGCGCTGCTATTAATTTCATGGTCGACAACAATGACAGCTATAACAACGACGACACACGAGTTAATCATCTGAAACGACGGAGACTATAACGCGATAGATGATAATGACGACGACGAAGGCAGCGATAAGGACTGACCAGAACAGCGCCGTCCGTCTCCTTCGTCTCCATTTTCACACTTTCAAAATGGCCGACGACCATAGAGATGAAACAAAAGAAAGGCCGCTCACCACAGATATTCATATCGGACAAATGGTTTGCCGCGTCTCGGAGCAGGTGCGCGTTCGTAGTCGTACAGTAGGGCTGCGCCGAGTAACTCGAGTAACGCGAGTACTCGACTCCAAATCAGTCTTATTTAGGTTTGTTACAAATAATTATTAATCAGTCTTATTTAGGTTATTCTTAATCGTTATGCCCCAGTTAGTTAAGATGTTGCCCACAGTGGGCCAAGTCTAGTGTGGACCTCACATTTTTTGCCAGTACCGGTAAAATAGTTTCTGTTCTGTAACTTCTGTTATACTACACGTGAATACGCTTGAATATCCGAAGAAATTGACATGTAACTGTATCTAGTGGTCTGCTTTGGTTAAATGAGGGCCATGAGGCAAATAATACGCATTATATGTGACGTGTAACGTTTCAAGTAATGTATTTCCGGTTTTATGCGAGTACTCGAGTACTCGCTAAGATACTCGACTCCTACTCGACTCCTAAACTACTCGGTTAGCGCAGCTCTATCGTACAGTGGTGATCCTAGCAAATGCATCTAATCTATCTAATCTAATCTAATCTTAAACTTCTATAGCGCATCTTAGTAATGCACAGAGTTTTCGATGCCACATCAAATCAAAAGAATTCAAGATCCAGGTCAAATTCAGGGCATCCGATCAGACCCGTAGGAAATAGGGGAGGGGGTCAGTGGCGTAGCGAGGCAAAGTGCCGCCCGGGGCGAGAAAAAAGTGCCGCCCTCAATTCTACGAAAAAAGTCTGACAAGCAAAAAAACGTTATCAACTCTCCTCCAAAAAAGTCTTTTACAAGCAAAAAACGTTATCAACTCTCCAAAAAGGTCTTTGATAAGGAAAAAATCTAAGGAATCTCGAAAGTGCCGCCCCTAGAGCAAGTGCCGCCTGGGGCGCTTCGTCCCCTCTGCCCCTCGCTACGCCACTGGGGTGCCGGTGCACTCTAGAAAAAATTAGGGGTGCACTGCACCCCCTGGAAGACGATGCTGTTTTTTTGCTTATCAAGATTTTTGAAGACACGATAAAGCAGCGGCGTAGTCAGGATTTCCAGAAGGAGGGGGTTATGACTTATGAGTTATGATTTATGATTTCCAACTTCGAAAAATCTTGACAAGCAAAAAAGGTCATCGCGTGACAGAGGCGTAGCGTCCCAATGGCTACTATGGCTCGAGCCATGAGCGGCACACGTGGAGGGGCGGCAAATTGAGCGGTGATGACCTTTTTTTGCTTGTCAGGCCATTTTATATAGCTGATGACCTTTTTCATGGCCGGACTACATGTAAGGTCCGAGAGTGGGCCGGGGGCTGAGAAAAAAAGGCAGTCGCCTAATACCGCCTATACTGAAAATCTCTGACAAGCAAAAAAAGGTTAGGCCTACCTACATTCCAAATCGTGCTGACAAGCAAAGAAAGGTTATTTCGAAAATCGGTGGGCCTATTTTCATGATGGGCCGGAGGGCTACAGCCCCCTTAGACCCCGCCTTAATATGGCCCTGCCTTTTTTGCTTGTCAGGCATAAGAACAGCAGATTGGGGGCGGCATTTTTTCTTCAGAAGCCATGGGCGGCACAAGACCACGCTACGCCACTGTCGCGTGATCTTCGTCGTTCCCATGGAGGGCGCCACAAGTCAAATATTGGGTGGGCCAACATGGCCTGTTTGAAATTGGACAATGCAAGGACTAGTGCTACAGTAGGCTATAGATATACAAAAATTCAGAACAGTGATGAAACGAATTAAAACCACATATTGTTGTGTGCCCTTCTTTCTTGTGTCAAACCGTACTAGAATTGTCAATATATTCTGTCTCAATTTTTTTCTAGAGCTTTCGAAATGCCACAAAAAATAATGAGCCATTTGAAACGACACTATACAAAGTCTTTCAGAAATCTATTCTCTGTCAAATGTCTAAAAAATCAATCGAGAGATAAGATGGCGCTTAAGAGAGCTGCATGGTTTCTTCTATTGCAAGTTTTATAGACCACAAAAATATTATAAAATTGATACCCTGTTTGAAATTGGACAAAGCAAGGACTAGTGCTACAGTAGGCTATAGATATGCAAAAATTCAGAAGAGTGATGAAACGAATTAAAAGACTCGTTCCCCAGCAGTTAGTGCCGAGTACCGACAAGCAAAAAAGGGTGTCATCCCCTTACTTAATTGCGCTGCTTTTTCTATTAAAAACTTTTTAGCCCAGGCAGCCAAGGGGAGTTTAACCCCCAAAACCGCGTCCGAAAATTTAAAATGTGTGAACTACAATGAAAACTGTTTCGGTCAGGCACCCAAGGGGGTTTTAACCTCCAAACCCTCCCCTTGGTTACGCCACTGCAATAAAGGAAGGGTGAGTGATGACTTTTTTTGCTTGTCAGGATTTTTTATGATAAGTGATGATTTTCAGCTACGCCCCTGAAAAAATGCACCCCCTGTTTAAAAAATTAGTCCCGACGTGCCTGCATCCGATGATCCGACTAACTGGCTGGACAAACGGCTAACAGTCTATGGTGGATAAGCCATGTAAAAAATATGTAGTTTTAATCTTGCTCTAAACATTTGCAAATACGCATGTGCTGAGGCAATGAATTCCGCAGTTTGGAGGCGGCCACTGAGAAGGCACGACGATTAGGCCTATAGGCCTACTAAGAACCAGCGGCCTATGGCCTCCTACGTGAAACCATAGGCGTCGACCCACTTAGAATTGTGGAGGGTCACAAACCTTCAAAGTTAGGTACATGAAAAGTTTATAGCATTTCTAGTTGTCGTGGTCACAATCTTAAGGATATTTTTACAGCCACTAACACCCCTTCCCCCAACACCCCCTCCCCCAATTTGAGGTCGACACCCCTTAAAATTTGATAGTGTGACAATGGTATGCATACAAAATGCATACTAATTAGCTCCGGACACCCCCAATTTGAGGTCGACACCCCGCAAATTCACGTACAATCCTAGAAATATTCCTGCGTGGTCACTCCTGTTTTAAATTCATTCTAATATACGATGGACGTAATTTTTGGGCGGCGAGAGAGAGAGAGAGAGAGAGAGAGAGAGACAGAGAGAGACAGAGAGAGACAGAGAGAGACAGAGAGAGACAGAGAGAGACAGAGAGAGACAGAGAGAGACAGAGAGAGAGACAGAGAGAGACAGAGACAGAGAGAGACAGAGAGAGACAGAGAGACAGACAGAGAGAGACAGAGAGAGACAGAGAGAGACAGAGAGAGACAGAGAGACAGAGAGAGACAGAGAGAGACAGAGAGAGACAGAGAGAGACAGAGAGAGACAGAGAGAGACAGAGAGAGACAGAGAGAGACAGAGAGAGACAAGATTGTCTAGAAAAGAGTCGTTTATTTTGACGGTTCATTGTCAGTTGAGCTAAATAAAGACTTCGTTTATCTGGAAGACATCGATGCTGAACTTTCGATATTGTGCTAACCTCGTGGATTTGAACGCTGCAGTCGCTATATTTGCCACCCAACGGGCGGCGCTTTCGCTTCGAAAGCAATTAAAACTAACGACTCGAACTCTGGTCGAAGGCTTTGTTGTCTCCGGTGAGAACAGGCGACTAGCTGTGTTTTTTTCGTATTTTCACAGTTCTAACTGTTGTTGTTTTTTTCTACTTTAATTGGTTTCGGCTGCCCGATCGGAGGCTCTGAGCCTCGCAGCCAACGCTAAGAAGAGGAGTTGAGCTGAAACGAGGGTCCTGCTGAAGCCCCGAGACGAAGTCTTCCATGGCGGTTCGGCTAAAAAGGACTAAACGAAGTCTGCCCAGTTGACCACGGCGACTCTCGTACCGGTCAAATTAAGGAGAGGAAGAAAACGACCGTCAACTCCATCTGACGAACAATTAGAAGACGAAGGACAACACGAGGAAAAGGAAAGGAAAGAACTGCGAGATGAAGAAAGAAGAAGGAGCTGAAGACGAAAGACTAAAGAACCTCGAACTTTAAGACCCTCGTTTAATTGCGTCACGGGGGGGGGAGGGAGAGAAAACTCCCTTCGCTGGTCAGGAACTCAGAGCCAGTGGTGTAGCCAAGGGGGGTTTGGGGTTAATCCCCCTTCTTGGCCGGCAAAATTTTTGTGTGTGTTCCCATGCATTTTAAATTTTCGGACCCGGTTTTTGGAGTTAAACCCCCTTGGGTGTCGACCGAAAAAAATTTCCTAGTGGTATAGAATGTAAAGGTGGGAGGTGATTTTTTTGCTTGTCATTACTGCGAAGAAGAGAAAAAGAGAGCACAGATGATGACCTTTTTTGCTTGTCAAGATTTTTTAAAAGTTGGTGAACATTAAAACCAACCCCCCTTCTCCGGATATCCTGGCTACGCTACGAACCCGCTGGCTGCCAATAATTGGTCAGGGCATCGGGAAAATCCTGCCTCCTACTTCCTGTACGCAGGTTTTTAGGTTGGGTAACCGGCTCGCGGCATCACCGGTGCCTCCCAACCCCCGGACAATTGTAAATACGAATATTGTGAAGACGACCATTAATTGACCCGGGTCTAAGACCTGCGGATTTGTATAAGCATTATATATAGTTTAACTTTAGCAGGCGCTCGCAGTCTTTGTAATGGATATGCGTCTATACAAGTAGAGGCTCTAAACGAATCTAAAAATGTCTGATCGAAGTTTCGATGGCCTCTCGAGTCCTTTAAGGTCATTGACTCCTTGACTCATTGATTCCCAAATCGAATTTTAATTAAAGCAGTCTCTCTTCTTTCGTGTCTTCTAGTCCAGGACTGTCACCACTGTTCTAGTCAAACGGTATTTGGCCAAATGTCGGAATGCAATTTGTTATTTTGTTTAAATCTCTGAATTAATTAAGTTGGCGACGGTCTACCGCCGGAGACTTTAAAAGCGATCAGACTCCACCAGTGGCGTAGCCAGGATTTTCCGAAGGGGAGGGCTATATGGTTCTCTTGATTCCCAAAATCGAAAACTCCTAACAAGCTATGAAAGGTCGTCAACTATTTTTTTGCTTGATTAAGTGAGTTATATAGCTACAGGTAGGCCTACATGTGCGTGTATACAACTATATTGATATTTTTCTCCTTTGCTTCTTTTTTGCTAACTTAAACCCGATTTTGGCGCCCCTCCACCCACAGAATAATAATACGCAATAAAAAGATTCTTGGTCGGGCAACCAATGAGGTTTAACCGTTTAACCTCCCCCTTGGCTACGCCACTGGTGTAACTCCACTCTGGTCATCTAACACGTCGTCTTCTAATGCTTTGTGTGTGTGTATTTTCTCACAGACTATAAGCGACTGGTTCTCGAAATGTTCAGAGCAGTAGCACATGGACTACTAGAATGAGTAGCAGTATAGAGGCGTTTGATCTGAGGCCGCGAACTGTTTGATCAATGGTGTTCTGTGTAAGTTTTAGTGCCACTGTAAAACGCCTCCGCTATTTTCAAGATCCAGGTGCTGCTTATCAGTTGCTATGAACAACGCAGGTATCGTCAACGTTAGACGACATTCGCTGCAGATTACCTGAGGAGGAGAAAGTCCGATGCAACGCGTTGATAACCCGAATGTTTTTTTCTTATGTACATTTATCAGAATCAAACGTCAGGCAACCGTGGTTATTTCTAGGATTGTGAATTTGGGGGTGTCGGAAAAATCTGGGTGTGTGTGGTTATTTCTAGAATTGTAGGATTGTGAATCTGGGGGGTTTCGGGAAAATCTGGGGGAGGGTGTAGGAATTTGGAAGTCTCTACCGAAAAAGGCTGACAAGCAAAAAAACCTTGTCAAGTCCAAAAAAGGCTGACAAACAAAAAACGTCATCCGAGAATAAAAGTTGGGGGTGTACTTCTCCAACTTCTCCATTTGGGGGTGTTCAGGGCTAATTAGTATGCATTTTGTATGCATACCATTGTCACATTACCAAATTTTGGGGGTGTCGACCCCAAATTGGAGGTGTTGGGGGTGTTAGGGGTGTAAAAATATCCCTGCAGGCAACCAAATGTAGGCCCAATTGTTTTATTGCTCTAGAAAAGCTTTTGAGGCCAAGATGAGTACATATTTGTTTACATGTTTATAGTGCTATTACCCAGCGCTTTCACGATTCACAGCGACGCATTTTGTCAAATGCGAATGGCTTCAAGTGCCTGCGCTTATTCTCGGCCATGAACTGCCACCAGGCATTTGAAGAGCACTCACTTGTAATCCAACTCCTAAACAAATCAACTCATAAAAGTAATAGGCCTAATAACATAACTCTTTTATAGGCCTACAGCGCATTCGCTAATAGATTGCGCATTTCTTCAAGGACATGCATTAACGAACACGCATTCACTCTGTTGTAGTTTAGAGCGTCGATTGTAGAAGTTCTTCTCCGCCAAAGTACAACTGATCGCTTGTGTCTCTGGACTCTTGTTACGCTAAAGAGGTTTTTTAAATGAAGTTTCTGGAAAGTTTTCTCAGAGAAAGACCGCTTTGCCTTTTGTGTGTGTGTGTGTGTGAGAGAGAGAGAGAGAGAGAGAGAGAGAGAGAGAGAGAGACAGAGAGAGAGACAGAGACAGAGAGAGAGACAGACAGACAGACAGACAGAAACAGACAGACAGACAGAAACAGAGAGAGAGAGAAACAGAGAGACATAGACAGAGAGAGAAACAGACAGACAGAGACAGACAGAGACAGACAGAGGGAGAGGGAGAGAGAGAGACAGACAGAGAGACAGAGCGAGAGAGAGAGAGAGAGCGTGGCGCTGTTGTCCACATGAGAATCCGGTCGATGTTGCGACTTAATGACAGGCGTTTACGATCCGGTGCCTTGGCAGATCGGTCAAGGATTGGCAAAAGTAAGTGAAGGCCTACAGCAGCGGCCAGCGCAGGCAGGAGGCCCCTGCGTACTCCACAACAGACCCCGCCGCCGTGTTTTAGTAGGTCTAGGCCTCGAAGCAACACCCGGGGGGCAACCGGGTTATCTGCGGATTCTTAGCAGACGTTCGAGATCTTCCTCGTGCTTTACGACCGGACCCGACGAGAAATCCACTTAGACTCTCCCTCTCTCTCTCTCTCGCTAGCGTCCAGGGTACGGAACAGGACTAAAGTGCATCCGAACTAAGTGGACTACGACTAAGAGGATGCAGACGTCGTCCGTACATCTGTCGTCGTCGTCGTCTGCTCCGTTTTCCGCCGAGGGTTAACCACAGGCGCGGGAAAAGAAGAAATAGTGAGTATAGGATCGCAAATCAAACGGGTGTTGAAAAGCTGCTGTTGAAGTTGTCCGTGAACTGCGAATTGACTGAGTCAACGATCGAAAAACAATGTTTCGGAAACACGAATGAGTCTTCAACTGTCCTTAGAAGTGAACTTCTGTTAGGTCTTTAGGCTCGAACCCGAACTTTTAGAGAAACTGCCAGCCATGGGGGGGAAGGGAAGTGCAAAGACGAGCAACAAAAACGGTCAATGGACGCCATAATTTAATCTGCGAAAAAAAGGACTTCACTATTGTGCATTGACCACATTAGAAAGGAGGAGAGAGAGAGGGCGAGGGAGGGATTTGATAGAAACATACAAAATAACGACTGGGAAAGTAAATGAGCCGTATTATAAACCAGTCATAAAAAACTCTAAACTAAAATCATGTGAACTGGATCCTTTGCCACCATTCATTCTTGTTGAGGTTTTAGATGAGCTAATTCCATTCCTCTTACTCATGATCAACAGCTCTTTGAGGGAGGGCTGTCTTCCTGACTCCCAAAAACGAGCCATTGTGCTGCCTGTCATCAAGAAGCCTGGTCTTGATCCTAGTGAGCCTCTCAACTTTCGACCCATTTCCAACCTTTCTTTTTCTCTCAAAAACCATTGAAAGGCTTATTTTATCACAAATGTTACACTATCTGAATACTGACAATCTTCTTCCATCCACACAATCTGGTTTCAGACGGTTTCACTCAACTGAAACGACTCTTCTTAGAATTCTTTCTGATGTCTACTCTGCCACTGACTTGTCTGAACTTACATTGCTTGCCTGTTTTGATGTCTCGGGCGCCTTTGATACGGTTGATCATGATATTTTGTTGAAACGTCTCAAACTCTCATTTGGGATTTCTGATCAAGCCCTTCTGTGGTTTACATCCTATCTCTCTAACCGTTCTCAAATGATTGTTATGGAGCATTCCCGCTCAAACTGGTTTCATGTTCCTTTTGGTGTTCCCCAAGGTTCGGTGCTTGGTCCTCTGCTGTACATACTCTATACTGCTGACCTCTGCTCTTTAATTAGCTCGTTTGGTTTCACTGTGCACCTCTATGCTGATGACATTCAAATTTACCGGCATTGCTCTTACTCTTCTTATACTGAGCTCACTCAATCTGTAGACAATATAATTCCAACTCTTCGGGATTGGATGTTTTCCAATAGACTTCGACTGAACCCTGATAAAACTCAACTTATCTGGCTTGGTACTAAACATCTGCATTCAAAAATTGATTATGACTTACTGAACTCTCTCTTTCCTAATCTATCTTTCTCAAATTGTATCAAAAACCTTGGTATTTACTTTGACAGTAATTTGACCTTCAAAGAGCACTTTGCTATAGACTCTCTCGATCCTGCTTTTACCAACTTAGGCAAATTAGGGTTATTCGTTCTTCGCTTTCTTTATCTGCAGCCAAATCTCTGGTTCATGCTTTTGTGGCTAGTAGGTTAGACTATTGCAATTCTCTTTATCTTGGCCTGCCCAAAAGCTTACTTTCCACTCTGCAATCTGTCCTAAATGCTGCGGCTCGTCTCGTGGCTAAAGCTCCTCGCTACTCTAGCATCTCAGACTTTATGTTTAACACCCTCCACTGGCTTCCAATTTCTGACCGCATTAAATTCAAACAAGTAATTATTGTTTCCGCAGCACTTCGAGGTCAGGCACCATCTTACATTACTGAGCTTTTCAAATCACCCTCTTCTGCTGCTCATCGCCTGCTCCGCTCCACTGATCAGAAGAATGTTTATGTCCCCAGATCACGCACTGCTCTTACCCAGCGTCGGGCTTTTGCAGTGACTGGACCCTCCTTATGGAATGCCTTAAACCCATCCATTCGGGAATCACTTCTTACTCCCTCGCTCTGCTCAATGCGAAAGCTGAAGTCTCATTACTTTACCCTGCGACTCCAATGCTAGGAGCGCCTCTGAGTAGAAATAGAAGAGGCGCTATACAAATGACACATTACATTACATTACATTATCTATCATTTACATTGGCACACTATAGCAGCACATGCAAGAAGCCACAAATTCAAATTGTTCAGGCAGAGGGTGGGACTAAGAAATATTTTTTTTGTGCAAGGGTTGTGGACAAATGGAACAGTTTGGACGAGGTGGGAGTGACAGTTGAAGCAGTAAACGGGATTCAAAGGCTATCTCGATAAACTAGGTTATTGAATGCGGAGAGTTACTTCAGTGGTTTTCACACAGGCTTACAGTCTTACACAGCCTGCTAAACCACTTAATATCACATTATTATTATTATCATTATTATTATTATTATTATTATTATTATTATTATTATTTTATTATTATTATTATTATTTTATTATTTTATTATTATTATTATTATTTTATTATTATATAAGGATTGGACCCCTCAGACTCTAACATCAGAGGATGCAGAAGATCAACTGACTAAAAACGTATTATGAGATAAATAAGTCATTTCTAGTAAGCTTAGTCTGCTGCCTTGAAGTCTTATATCTGTATAATTATCTAGGGTTTATATTTTGCTTCCTGTTCTAGGACGACAGCGATTAGGCTTTCCCATTTAAGCAAAACTTCTGAAGATTATACATCGACAATTGCTGTCGAAGGCTGCTCGCTCCTTGGCCATCAGGTTCAGAACTCAGGACTCAGGCTTGGTCTACCCAAAATTTTCATGGCCTATATCTGGCCTATACCTACGCTAAAATCCCTAGAACCGCCCCCGGGGCGAATTCCGTGCCCCTCCCCTAGCCTAGGTCCGCCCATGGGACTGGCTCAGCGAAGCGACGTGCAAACTGCGGTGAGATCAATTTTGCGAAAATTCTCAGATATTTAATCTGATAAATATGGAGACGTGGTTTTGGT
Source organism: Metaphire vulgaris (assembly GCA_018105865.1). Taxonomy (NCBI): domain Eukaryota; kingdom Metazoa; phylum Annelida; class Clitellata; order Crassiclitellata; family Megascolecidae; genus Metaphire; species Metaphire vulgaris. Next base: position 534,623 of record CM030851.1, on the reverse strand, counting down.
TTAAGATGAATGAAAGACGTTTTGATAGAAAGGATCAGCTCCAGGTGTCTATGGCAGAGCCAAACCAAGGTGCAGCATGTGATACAAAACCTTATAATTGTCGTATTCATCACAATGACTGTGATGATGATGATGATGATGATGACGACGACGACGACGACGACGATGATGATGATGATGATGATGATGACGACGATGACGATGACGACGACTGTCATGTCGTATCATCGCTAAATTCGTCGTCGTCATCATCATGACAATCACGTTATTAAAAAACGAAACGAAATTTGCCGAAATCACAAAGCGTCTGTTGGTCGATTTCTTCAATATTTGGATTTTCTTTCCTGAAACCGTCTCACAGGGAAACGGAGACAACCAGACAAGCACACGTACGTGTAGACAGCCACGCTTCAGCCGCTTCATAAGCATTTGCTGTACAACCAGACGCACGCACACAACGAACCACACACACACACACACACACACACACACACACACACACACACACACACAGAGAGAAAGACACAGACACACAGGAGCAGTGAGAATAATGCTCATAGGCTGAAATCTGTCTGTCTCTGTCTCTGTCTCTGTCTCTGTCTCTCTGTCTGTCTGTCTGTCTGTCTGTCTGTCTGTCTGTCTGTCTCTCTCTCTCTCTCTCTCTCTCTCTCTCTCTCTCTCACTCACAAACACACACACGCACACACACACGCGGTTTTTCGTTCCCCGGCGAGTTGATCGTGTTTTTATGAAGGTCTCAGTTGTTCCAGTTGTTCCGTGGGCTTTTATATCCGGCCTCCGGCGTGGCTGTTACGTTGATACCTCACCGGAGGGGCCGTCTTGTGTGGGAAACTGGGCCTCTCGGCCTCTTCGTCTCCGCCAGCCGACAGTTTGAACTATCGAGGTCGCCACGACTATTTATAGCCCTGGGACCAGACGGAAGCCGACGGTGACGTAATCGGGCGATCGTCTGCTTTTGCGTAGGACTAATGAGCGTCACGAATCAGCGTCAGATGACGTCAGAACATTACGCGACACGAATAGACCGGAACTCAATTAGGCTTAGACTGATTGGAAGCCATTGCAGTGGAAAGATGACATTGAAGAGAAACCGAAAAGTTCCATTGGATCAGAGGTTTTCAATCTGTGGTCCGCAGACCCCCAGGGGTCCGCAGCAGAGCGCCAAGAAAAAAATTTAAAATTCTGGAATTTAGAATCTTTTAAAAATGTTCTGTTATAAAAATGAACACCGTCTGTTCGTTGTTTGCAGATGAAACATGGGTTGCCGGATTAGCTTTTATCTTGCGGACATTTTTAATATTTCGAAAAGTTTAAATCAGTCTACAGGGTGTAAAAGTAAAAAGCGGACCCCTGTTTGACATTTAATATCTCGGCCGCGTGTAGTGTATAGTGATTTCAATAAAATGTATAGGCCATATATCTGGTAATGTTTCTGATGTAATCGCCAAATTTCATGCAGGCATCTTTAGTAATTGCTGAAATATGGCCACAAAACTAAAGAGACCCAAATTCTGAAATTGACAACGTCATAATAAAATGTATCGATTTTAAGTCTAAAATAGCGTCGTTGTCATTGCGCCAGACAAGGTCAAGGGTTACTTACGGCCAACAGATAAACACAGCAGCATTATGATTGGCTGCAGGACTGTCATGATTTGCTTGGAGAAGATTTCATATTCCAGCAAGACGGAACACCTGCACACTCTGTTCTCAGGACCCAGACTTTTCTGTAGCAAAATTGTCCAGATTTCATCAAGAAAGATGACTGGCCACCCAACTCCCCAGATATCAATCCACTTGACTTCCACGTCTGCGGATTCATGCTCGACAGATATCAAAAGCATCAGCCAAAGCCACAGAACATCACGGAGTTGAAGACTGTGCTGAAGAATATCTGGGAGAGTTTGCCTGAGGACCAGATCAAGAAGTCGATACTGTCAGTGAAGAAGCGCTTGTCGGCATGTGTGAAGGCTAAGGGTGCATGGGCATTTTGAGCACCTGCTCCCGTAGCAAATCATCTGAAATCCCCTTTAAAACGGCCCTTTTCAGGGCCAAATGAATAAAAAAATTAATTGTTAATTTTTTTCACTTTATTATGGCGTTATATTCCAATGTCAATTTCAAAATTTGGGTCTCTTTAGTTTTTTGACCATATTTCAGCAAATACTAAAGATGCCAGCATGAAATTTGGCAATTACATCAGAAATATTACCAGATACAGTGGCGTATTTACCATTGGGCCATTTGGACCATGGCCCCCCTTTGGTCTTGGCCTAGCCTGTCCTCAGACCCCCATTATAGGCTCGCGCTTCGCGCTTCGCGCTCGCCATGGGCTGCCCCCCTTACCAAAATTCTAAATACGCCACTGACCAGATATATGGCCTATACATTTTATTGAAATCACTACACTACACGCGGCCGAGATATTAAATGTCAAACAGGGGTCCACTTTTTACTTTTACACCCTGTATACACGGTCCTGACTCACACGTTGTGAATTTTGTGGAAACACATTACGAAGTCAATGTCTTCCAGAAAAGTGCATAATTACGTGGAAGACAAAATGCGAACAAGGTGCTTATGAGATGTTTTCGTTACTCTATGACTTTTTGACAGTGCATGAGACTGCAAAGAAAAGTTATTACAAAGACTAATGCAATTCATCTTCACCAGTTGTCGCAATATTTTCACAAGTGGCCTATTTCGGAGGTTAGAGCACAGGCATGTTTGACAATTGCCAAGGCAGTAAACATTGAAAATTTTCAAAACTGTTGTTTTAGAACTGATCATTTTTGGAATGCTGTTTCACGGAACTGTATTAACTGCAGTAGGTACCGGTAATAGTTCCGCTATCTAGTCCTCTATACTCTCTCTCTCTCTCTCTCTCTCTCTCTCTCTCTCTCTCTCTCTCTCTCTCTCTCTCTCTCTCTCTCTCTCTCGTATACTTTAGAAACTACCATGCAGCGTTGCACTTTTATTTGCTATGCAAATGCAGATTCCAGTAAATTAGTTGAATTGTAATTTTTAAAGCACCACCAGTAGCCCATGGATAATAATGGTTAGACTGTCGAACTGACTGAACTGTTGTGTATTGTACAATGTACACCATGTACATGGCTACACGGCACTGCAAAGCGCACATTTGCAGACTGAAATTTGAAATGTGCCTCTTTAATAAAAATTCTTGTCAACATATGCCATTTTTTAAAAATGTACTCTGCTTTCATTAATACGGTACATTAACGTTGTTGCCTCTCTATAGTCTCTAAAGTGAGTAAGTAAGTAAAGTAAAGTAAAATCTCGTAAACTTATACAGCGCCCCGTAAAGCAGTACAGCAGTAGATGCTTATTCTTATGCGCTTAATCTTTCTTGAAATAGCTATAGACAGGGTGGTTTGTCGGCCGGGAGGTTGATACGGGTACGAGTACGGATACAGGTTCTTGTACCCGTACCCGCGGGTAGTGGTAGGGTAAAGAAGCTTTTGCACGGGTACGGGTATATAGGCATTTTGCTGTACCCGCACATCTCTAAGTCAGGATGATGCGATTTGTCGGCGGCCGTTGGATCGAATCATCGACGCTTCTTCTATTGTGATCAAAAACATCAAACAACCATTTTTCTAATAAAAAATAAATGTCGCTTAATTTAAAATAATTAAATGTATTATTATTGTACACGTACGTTAGTCGTTTATTCTTGCTCTTCTTTACATTGATTGTAAATTTGCATGTGCATTGTGCAGTACATGGACAGACGGACTGTCAATCTCAGCGGCGAGTAGGCCTATTACTGTATTAGGCCTATCTTCAGTGCGAGATCTGGACTATTGAATACATTTGATCGTTTAGAAGCTCTCAATATTATGTAGCTCAACTACATAGAAACAAAGTCATAAGAGCGATCAAACAAAAAAGAAACAATTTAATTTCAATGCCAGGATTTCAAGGCTCTTCCGCCCCCCCCCCGCCCCCCAGTGCTCCAGCACTTTGCAACACTAGCAGACCGTCTAGCCACCTAGCGGCAGTGGTGGGACTTAGTGGCATTGTTCAGTGTTCAAAATGACTCGGAGCGAGGTTCGATGACTTGCATTTCTTCTCTGGCTGTTTCTTTAATCGGTAATAAACATCGAACGCCTCTGCCATTCGAGGCCACGGTTCAGTCTCTACTCTATTCGCCGTTCTCTCGTTCTCCTCCTCCTCCTCCTCCTCCTCCTCCTCCTCCTCCTCCTCCTCCTCCTCCTCCTCCTCCTTCTATTCAAGGCAATGCTTTTTAAATCAATTCAGTTCAGAAGGACGTCCTTAAATTCAACCAGGCCTTAAACTCACTCAGCTCTCAAGTGGTGGACGTCTTCACCGCTCTACAGATAATCTTAACTCACTTGACGTCATTCAGACCACTGACCCTCTCTGTCTCTGTCTCTCTGTCTGTCTCTCTCTGTCTGTCTCTGTTTCTGTTCCTCTGTCTATCTGTCTCTGTCTGTCTCTGTTTCTGTCTCTGTCTGTTTCTGTCTGTTTCTGTCTGTTTCTGTCTGTCTCTGTCTCTGTCTTTGTCTCTGTCTCTGTCTCTCTCTCTCTCTCTCTCTCTCTCTCTCTCTCTCTCTGTCTCTCTCTCTCTCTCTCTCTCTCTCTCTCTCTCTCTCTCTCTCTCTCTCTTTCCCTCTCTCTAAAATGCCGACAATTGCTTTCTCTGTCTCTGTTTAGATCTGAAAATAACTGCGACTTATGGACTCTGGTTGGTTCTTTCTTTTTGGCATTTTGGTTTCGAAGGTCGACCTAAATCAAGTGAACGAAAGTAAAACAGGAGTAGAAGACGGATCGGTGCAAAGACCGGTTTTCTCACGAGAAATAAAACAATAAGATTGTAGAAAGACAGCGGTGGACAGGTCCATGGTCGCTCTCTGTCTTTAGGTGAAAAGACTTTAATACGAAAGTCATCTTGAGACAAGTTCAAGTTTTTGCTGAAAATTGATTTAACGATTCTCAAAAAGTGAAATACGAAAAGACACCAATCAGAAATCTCTATAAAAAGACATTTAACAGAATTCAACTCGTTCTACTAAAAGACAAACCCCAATATAATGGGCGCCCACACGTAGTAGTAAGAACGGCACTTACACCGCGGAAAAAAGCAAATCTATTTTTGTAAGTAACTATAAACAATATTTTCCCACTAAAACACTTCCGGTGCACAAATGGAAATCGAGAAACTCAATTTTAACTAAAAACTGTAGAATTGAATATCTTGAAAATCATATTAACTGATATTGTGTTTTGCTCCCCTATAAAAATTTCTGCAGTCGCTCACTCGCCCTTTTGATTAAATGACCCGGCATGAATGACCAACCTTTGGCTATAGCTACTTCATTTGAGATTAAGCGCCTAGTAACAAGGAGCTACTACGGTGCATCTTTTGAAAGCGCTTTAGAAATTAACGAAATTTTACTTACTTACTTACATTCTAGTTTCTTTTATTTTACTTTAAATGTATTTTCCGTTTTCTGTGGTTTTATTTTTTAATTTCAATCATTGGTCCACAGATTCAGACAATGCTTCCTACAGCAGAATCAAATCTCTCTAAAAGACGAATGGCAGCCCAGATCTGTCGGATGTTATAATTATCGACTGTACTCAAAACTAATCATAATATCCCCTTCAAGCAACAGTGGTAACAGTCAGGGCCATATTAAGGCGGGGGCTGAGTGGGCTGAAGCCCCAGGCCCACCATAAAAGTAGGCCCACCGTTTTTCAAGTGAGGACCTTTTTTGCTTGTCAAAGATTTCCAGTGAAGGCGGCGGGAAATTTTACAAGGGCAATTTTCAAATTATGGAAGCGACGACTTTTTTTACTTCTCAGCCCCAGGCCCACTCGGACCTTAATCCGGCCCTGGTAACAGTGCCGTATGAAGATTGCAAACGATTGTCCTCTTAGAAGCACCGCAAAGAATACATGTATATACCCACGGAGAAACAGGACACGGGAAAAAGGACCGTATATACAGTATAGTACTTTGGCTGCTCTTTCTTATACTGAACGCTCTTTCTGAGGTCCACTTACTTTGTCACGTGAGTTATGTGCCATTGACGGGCGTGGATGTCTGGTCCGGTGTCCTTCGTAACGTTAACTGGTGCCAGGTTCAACGACCGTCAACTCTGCGCCGAAGCAGCGAAGACAGATAAATAATTAAGAGAAGAGAAAAGAAATCCACCGAAAAGTCCAATTCCACGACGGCGATCATCGGTGGCCTCGAAATTTCGCCATCGTCATCATCCAGGCCTCGAAGATTGGCCTCATCAAACGAAAGAGTTCCAACCCCCCCCTCTCTCTCACACACACACAGACCTCCACTGGCCCAAAGTGCGCCCTAAGACCCTCGTCAACCGCCGCCTCCGCCGCCGCCGATGGCCCCTTGTCTCACCGTCTCCGTGTTTTTCAGTCTGTCTCTCTCTCTGTCATGTTTTTATGACCGTCTCTCTCTCTCCCTCCCGGCGTCGAGACAGGCGTAACGGGCCTCCGCCCAAGAACTTTCGCCCACTGTATACGCACACTTAACTATTCAGATACCTGTGCGTTCGACGGGGGAGGTGGAGGAAGAGGAGGAGGAGAAGTCGAGAAGTCGGTTATGGTCTGGCGAAGAGTATAAAAGACGAATGATCGAAACGGCGCAGTCGGCGCTTTGCTCTGTCGGCGACCAGAGAAGAAGAGGGAGGAGGAGGAGGAGCAGCAGCAGGACGAGTGATTCCATCGAAAAAGATGCTCATTACCTTCGTCTCCGCCGCCGCCGCCGCCGCCGCCGCGGAGGTGCTGACCGTCGACTCTGCAGCAGCAGCAGCAGAGGAGGAGGAGGAGGAGGAGATGCTCAGAATCAATGACGTCACCCGTGTCCTGCTCAGCGGAGCGCTGCTCATCGTCTGCGTCCTCAGCTTCAAGGACAGTCTAACGACGGTCGTCCGGTCTCTGCTCGCCTGCCCAGCAGCCGTCGGGAGAAGAGGAGGAGGAGGAGGAGGAGGAGGAGGAGGAGACTCATCAGCACCACCAGCGACGGCAAGCAGTCTCGGCGGTCCGCGTGGTCTTCCGTTCGTCGGGTACATGCCGTTCCTAGTCGGTCGAAGTCCTCACCGGACCCTGGCGGCGCTGGCCAGACGCCACGGGCCCGTGTTCCGTCTGAGCGCCGGATGCCGCGATTTCGTCGTCGTCAGCTCCCTGGAGAAGGTCCTGGCGATGGGTCGACGCTACCCGGAGCAGCTCTACGGCAAGCCGAGGACCTTCACGACGCAGGCGCTGACGTCCGGAGCTCACAACGACATGCTGCATCGGTGGAAGCGGCGACGCGCCTACACGAACGCCGGACTGAAGTACCTGGAACGCTACAGCGCAACGGACATTGTGCAGGAGGAGGTGGGGAACCTCGTCGAATACGTACGATCCGTCGCCGCCGCCGCCGCCGCCGCCGCCGCCGCCGGAAGTCCCGTCGCTAGAGACGTCCGTCACCAGATGTCGTACTTCGTGTCACGTGTTCTCTACCGGATGTCGTACGGAGGCCAACCGGATGCGGAGGCCGAGCGGGGTCTTCGGCGATTGGTCGACACGATGCCCGACTACACGACCACCATCGGGTCGTTCAGTCCGTTCGACCTGTTGCCCTTTCTGCGTCACGTGATCAGACGGAAATTCCGGCGATTCGTCGAATTCAATCGGTTCATGAGCGACTTCTGCAGAGCGGAGAAGCTGAAGTGCCTGAAGAAGGAGACGCCGTCGTCGTCGGCGGCTGAACCTCCGGCGGCTGACCTGCTGAGCTTCTTCAGACGCAAGTGGGAGCGGATGTCCGAGTGGGATCGCGTCAAGTTCAGTCTGACCGACGACGTCCTGTACGACGGCCTCGAGGACATCATCCGCGCCGGAACCGAATCCTCGTCTCTCCTCATCCACTGGTTTCTCCTCTACGCCACCGTCTTTCCACACGTCCAGGCGGCGATGTTCGCCGAGCTGGACGAGTACCTGTCTGGCCGGAAGAGCCGCGACGTCCTGGAGGTGGAAGACCTGGCCAGCCTGCCCTACTGCCAGGCGGTCCTCGCAGAGACGTACCGCTTCTGCTGTCTCAATCCCTTCCTCAAGCGAGAACTGACGGGCGACATCCAACTGGACTCTGTCCATCTCCCCCGAGGAACCGTTATACTCATCAACAACTGGGCCATCAACAACGACCCCGACCACTGGGTCAGACCCGGCGAGTTTCTCCCGGAGCGCTTCCTTCGATCGGATGGATCTCTGGATCGGGAAAAGACGGAAGGCATCATTCCATTTGGATTCGGAAAGCGAAAGTGCATCGGGATAGACACCGGTCGCAGCCTCTGTGCTCTGGCCGCCGTTTCTCTCGTTCGGAATTTCGAAATGTCTTTAGATAAGAATTCGAAACCAGACCTCGACGCTGTGTTCGGAATAGGACTTTCGCCGAAAGAATTCAAAGTTCAGTTTAGGAAAAGATAAGGAATTGAAGACGACTTAGATTATAGGATGAGATTAGAATTATTAGTCTGTCTATATGCAATGCGATAATCTTCGCGTTTCGAGATAATGTTATATACAGAACTGTTGCCAAAGATAAATTTGACGAGCGAATCTAGCGCTAATCAATTAAAATGTGAAGCATTAATTTTGTGAAACAGTTTCGCCTTCTGCTTTTATCTTTCTGTTTTAAAGATTGTGAGAAAAGTTGTCACACGATTGTTTGTTAATTACTGGGTTGACAATTTAATTCACTTTAAATATTAAAATATATAGGCCTAATAATAACTGGGTTTTAATTGGTTTAGTAGAATTTCTCCAGTGTTGAAATTTGAAAACCACTCTCGCTCGTAAGCCTATGTCCCTCTATTCCAACTTCAGTTTGTCCGCTGCAGCAGCTGTTATCTTTGATTCTACACAAAAAACACAATTTCCACTATAGGGGGCCTACGATGCCAAATGCACACATTAGATTTCAGTTCTTTGCGAATTCCTGCACTATAGTCTATAGTCGGTCTGCATAAATCAAGCTAGCATAGACCTGTAAACGCCTAATCTAATGCCCAAATGTACTTTTAATGCGCTTACACTAGTACAGTATAGTTGACAGGGGCCCTTCTGGCTTATGCAGTATGCATAAGGCGTGTATATATTTGTTTAGACTCTTGCAAAGAACATTATAAGAGCCTTCAGATCTTTAGCCTATTTACAAAAGCGCAAAAACCCACTTCACTTAACTCTCCTTAGAGAGCGTCTAACACGGCAACTGATCAGGGCGTTATTATCGCTCGAGATTAAAAAGTAAGTCGTCGATTTGAAATTGACGAAGGTGGGTGGGCTCGGCAGGTCAGCTAGCATAATTTAAACACACCTCGTGAACCCATCTTCGAAAACAATATCGTTTTCACCTGTCAGGAATTGATAGATCGATAACCAGAGATCAATGGACCAATGACGAATACCTTCAAATAGTAAGCAGATAGCGAATCAATCAATAGTCATGAGATAAAAAGCCGTTCTTGGAAATGAAACAGAATTTGTTGTCTCTTGTCTCTAACCCTGAACTTCGCGTAGAAACTGGTTTATCTCGGTTAAATGTACAGCCGAACTGCGTGGCCCGATCACTCGTCGAATAAGTATAGGCCTAAAAGAAATCAAAGGACAAGCGTTAAGACCGCGTGCAATATTGGATAAACAAATAATATTAGACGTAATTAGCTTCTACGTTCTCAACTTCTAGCCCCCATATGCAGCGAATATAGCCTCACAGAAAGTCTCGCATTTCTTTATTTCAGGCACTTTCTCTCATTACGTCATCTGCTGTACAAAACTTTGGATAATTTCTACTTCATAGCTCACCCATTGACTCCACTGCTGCATACAGACCGAAGAGGGGATATTCTTCCTCTAAAGTCTTAGACCCCATTCCCCACCCCACCAAAAATGCATCTCGTCTCAGTATGTAATGCGATGACAATTTCCCACCACTCCCCCCGCCCCGAAACCACACACCCCGAATAGCCATAGATCCCCCACGGAAGAGGAGAATGAGGGGAGTGCTGATCAACACAGTCACTGGTAAATGCATTGGCCGACTGTTTACATTGGCTCATTAGCGCCGCTAATAGCTAGACACGAAACTTCTCCATCGATCTATCCTTGTTTCGCGTCCTTCCTCTTCTATAATCTCGTATTCTCCTTGCACTGGTTAGGACTTCACGGTATATATCGAGGTGACCGCCATGTCCCCTTATGTAGATCCGATATCCGTTCTCAGCATTCTCTTCTGTGCTCGAAAACTATCCGCTGCTGTGTTTGATTCCACCGTTGTCCTATGGTAGGCCTACATGTACAGTTGGTCCACGGCACGTTATTCTTTATTATTCGGTGCAATCCCAGGAACAGGCCCGTCTTTTGCCAGTGTGAGGCCCCTGGCACTGGCGGCCTGAGGGGCCCCGGCAGGGGTGAAAACGTTTTTCAACTTTTCCTGATGCTAGTTGACGACAAACAAAGAAGATCACTTTTTTGGTGGTTGATCTTTCAACTGATTTATCCTCCAGCAGTATAATAAGCAAAAGGAGATACAGAAAAGGCCAAAGCATAAAAGGGCTGGAGCGCGCGGGGCCGCTTAGATGCACGGGGCCCGGGCACAGTGCTCAATTTCCAACACGCAAAGACGGGCCTGCCCAGGAGGTGTCCCTGCCCAGCACTTCCCCATCCGCCGCTCGGGGGACGCGCCTCCAAGAATGTTCAATCAATCAATCAACTTCTATAGCGCCACTATCATAATGCCCAGGGCATCAGCCGATGGCGCACCAAATCCAAATAGCATTAGAGCCAGGTCAATCCGGAAGATCAGTCATAACAGCGGGGGAGCAATCTGAGGGGTATAATTAAGCCAAGTCAAACAGGTATGTTTTAAGACCAGATCTGAAAGATGAAAGAATGTTGTACCCCAGCGCCGCGATAAATGTTAATAGGCATGCTATCAGCTTCAGGGCTATATTAAGGCGAGGGCTGAAGGGGCTGTAGCCCCCCGGCCCATCATGAAAATAGGCCCACCGCTTTTCGAGATAACCTTTTTTTGCTTGTCAGCACGATTTGGAAGGGAGATAACCTTTTTTTGCTTGTCAGACAGTCAGAGATTTTCAGTATAGGCGACGGCCTTATTTTTTCTCAGCCCCCCGGCCCACTCGGATCTTGATCCGGCCCTGATCAGCGTAGCTATTTGAGTAAGTGACCCACCCACACGAACACGAAAGACGTTCGGCGGAACTTCGGCCCGGGTGAAAAAAAATAATAGCAAGGCTTAAAGTGGTTCAGAATCCTGTGCATTGGCGCCTAGAGGAGGCGCGCGAAACACCACTGCCACCTGGCGAATAGAAATAAAAAAGGTATTAACAGTTTTAAAAATTCAATCATCATGAATCATAGATTATTACTTATACTCAGTGGCGGCTCTAGGATTTGGCAAGTGGGGGGGCCGTTGGGGGGGCAACTTCTAATCATGGGGGGCCAACCATTTGTTGTTTAATGTATGTAGCATTAAGTATAGGGTCCCAACTGGGGGGGGGGCCACTGGGGGGGCCAGGCTCTCAATAGGGGGGGCACGGGCCCCCCTGGCCCCCCGGTGGAGCCGCCACTGCTTATACTGTCTGTGATTATGAAGCTTTATTTAGAATATGCTAGAGCTGATTTCAAGATTTGATAATGAACATTAGAATAAAATATGACGCTATTAGCAATCAATAGATGCTAGTGGTTGTTTCAAGCTTGACTTTGCATCAGCTCATATGCGTTGGAACGCTTTAATGTCTCAATGTCTCACTCCAACATGATTTATCCGAAAAGATTTTTATTCGATACAGCATAGGTAGACGTAAGAATTATCCTATCTTGCCTGGGAAATTTTGTGCTCGACCATAGAATATTGATAAGCGTAAGTAATCCGTATAAACGTCTACCGATGATTTGTCTAATTCTTATGTTTGCATCACAGTTGACAAAATCATGAAATCAGAAACATATGGCATATCACTGCAAGAATTCTTTGTACAAATCCTTCGATTGCCTATCAAGCCATCATGAGCAGTGATAGTCTAGAATCAAGATTGATTATTAATATAGGAAATATAGCGCTATATAATCACGAAGGTGGAAGTTCTGATCAATAAAAATATAATAGAATTTCCGGTGAGTAGCAATTGTTGTTTGGATTACTAATTGATTTTCTTTTATTTCTTTTTGATATTTTTGCTAAAATACTGTAAAATCCAAGTGAGGCCTCGACAACTGTCGCACTCATTTGTTGCATCGGTACGGAAACAGGCGCTATTAATCGACGCCCAATGCAGAATGCGCGGCACTACTTTTGCAGGGCTGTTATAGAGTTGTCATTTTCAGGCGATTCTGTAGCGCCGATGTAGTCGTGCCGGTTCTTTTGATGTCGTTTAATATTTCTAATGTTATTTTCGGTGGAGAATTTTACGCTGAACATTGCAGAAGCCAAACACGCGCATTTGATGCAACGATATAGGGCAATCAGATTATGAATAGATTATTATCAAAAATCTGGTGGGATTAAAGCTTAAATGCGCGTTTCGTTATTGCGATGAATGTGGTCAGTAAAGAAGTTGACGAGAATATACTATTTGCAGATGGCATTATATTAGTGGGAATGTGAGGCCTTGAAGTAAACGCTAGTGAAGCAAAGGTGATGTTCAGTCGTTAAGACTAATATCTGGTGGATTTGATAGTCAGAATGCAGAATCAGAACGTGATAAATGTTGTAATTATTAGCCTTTTGCAGCAGTAAAATGCTGAGTGTATTTGTGTGTGTTTCAATGTCAGACTGTCTCAGACTGGATTGATAGTTAAATTTATAATGAATGTTGTGAATATTGAATGTTGGTGTAAATGCCTTCATTAAAAATTCACGTTGATTTCTTGTTGGGCTAAAATATGATCGGACGTGGACTCAAAATGGTTGTTGCATGCGTACACTTTCGTTGTTATTTGAAAGGCCAGCTCATGATGAGACTTAATTTCTCAGACATATGCTTAGTGGCCTATTTTTAACAGAACCTGTCAATTAAACTATGGTAACTGAATTTGAAGTATTTAATGCCCATCTTAGTTGAGTTCTGTCACTATTCCATGATCTTAGAAATGCAATACTAATGAGGTCAAGTAGAATAGTTCTGTTGTTTTATGGTCTGGACTTATATTCTGCCCTCTGCTAAGAGTTTAGTGCAAACTGTTTTAGAATCAACACTCAGATATGTCTTATGAAAGAATTATTCTGAGATTTTGTCCTGAAGCATTATTGCTATAGCTGTACTATTTGTCTGCCTGTCTCTCTGATGCATATTATTTGAATTTCTTTCCAGTTTTTAGATACTAATGCAGTTAGATTGCTTGTCTGGAGCTTTAATAAATTAATTAAATATTTTTACTGTTTGCCAGTGTGTTTGGCATTTCATGTCATTTGGTCTTCCATAAAATGGCTGAGAGGGGAAGCCCGCAGGTGTCTCCACAGAGAGGTCGGCTGCTGCCATGCAAAGTCCTTCTGCTTGACAACACGAACGCCATCTTCCCAGTTGCGGTGAGTTACTTTAACAGCGCCATTCACAGATCAGAACAATTCATGAGATGTTCATTTGGTTTTTAACTTTGGCATCACTGATTCTCTTAATTATTTCTTATCCGTATTCAGTCCAGAATCTAATTTTCAGAATATATTTTTGATTATAGTTTTGAAAAAGAGAAAATAAAGGTTATCTGCTTAATTTGTGACTTTTGAGTACTTTGAGTTGCTTTCTGTTATCAGGTTTTTAGTTTTCATAGAAATTTTTACATGTCACACCCAGATGAATAAAAAAAGGTTTTGCTTGGAAAAGGACAGAATATGTCAATTTGTTAGTAAATATGACTCAGGGCTGCATGTATTGATGCTCCCCAAAAAGATGTTTTATTTTATTTTGAAATTTAAATGTAGTACAAAACTGTTGACAGTTGTGCAACTTTTGCGTTGTTTCGTGGATGTTGTAGGTTAAGAGCACTGGCCAAGTATTATTCGATGCTGTCGTTGAGAAACTTCGCATTCTTGAAGCTGATTATTTTGACTTACAGTTCCAAGATCTGGAGTCAATTCCTGTAAGTCATTGTTCTTGAATATTTTTACTACATTCTCCAAATGATGCTACTAAAGCAAAAGCAATTGAAACAACAGGTTATAAAGATCTCCTGGTGATTCTGTTGCTTTATCACGATTGGCGAAGGAAAGGGCATGATCTTTGTCTTACCATCATCGTCTTCAGCATCATCATCATCATCATCATCATAATCATCTATGTCTTGGCAGTGCTACGCTTGGGCAGCCCGTTGGTGGTAGTTCTCCAAAGTTCTCTGAGAACTCAGGAGAACTTGTCTTACCTGTAAAATATTGACACCATGTTATCCTGACTGACGGATTTCAAATATTTCTTTTGATGTCTTTGGCTGTAGGAATCTATTTTTTAGCCAATTGGCTTGTAGTTGTGTCGTAATATTGTGACGTTGTTTGTGGTTCTTGAACTCAGAATTTATTTTGAGGTGGTTAATGCTATTAGTGAAATTGAGATATTTTGATGCAATTAATTCAGGCTTTGGCCGACGTTGGTCAATTATGTATCTTCTAACATGAGAACTTTGAGGCTTTCTTTTAGTGAGGCATTTAAATTTAAACCCTTTTTCTTTGTCTGTGCAGTGTTGGCTCGACCGAGACAAACCGATCATAAAGCAGGTTTCCCTTCAAGATCTTAGTTTCCGATTTCTTGTCAAGTTCTACACTCCGGATCCAGGACTCCTTGAGGAAGAATTGACCAGGTCTATATATCAATGACTTTGCAACAGTTTTCACTCGTTTCAGTTGAAACGACGAAGCCATTGCTGTTCTATGCATAATTTATCAGTTAGCAGTTTGTTTTCAGCAAATATTATCACTACTTATCTTTTGATGGCTAATATGTTGTATGGTAAAGTGTCTGCCATGAAGTGTTTGCCTGGTTTTTTTAAAGTGTTTTTCTTGCAGGTATCTGTTTGCACTTCAAGTGAAGCGTGACTTGCAGACTGGCGCCCTCTGCTGCCAGGAGCACACTGCCGTTCTCTTGGCCTCTTTTATCGTGCAGGGTTCGTCTATTATTGTTTGTGACGGCCATTTTATGCCTTTTTCCACTGCTGTAACAAGACAAAAACAGTGACCATTTTCCTTCATTTGTATTTAAAAGTTACAGAGGAAATTTTAAATTATATCCAAATTATTTAGAAAATGTTAACCTTGTGTATATTATTTTCCTTGTAGTTTTTACAGTTTTAGTGGTAGAACTATTCATTGCCTTTTTGTGGCGCTGTTAATTGAGCGGGGTTTTTGCAATTGTAGCCGAGTGGGGCAATTATTCAGATGAGCTGGTCAAGCAAGACTACCTCTCACAGATGCAGCTGCTTCCGAATCAGACTAAGGATATCCAGATGAAGATCATGGAGCATCACATGGAACACTTGTGAGTCATTTGAGCATTTGAGTTTCTTCAGTGTCTTTGTAATGTATTGTAATGTAATAGAATATATTTGTGTGGCACCCCTTCTAAAGAATTACTCAAAGTCACTCTTGGCTAATTACTTGGTTATTTATGACCATGGGATGTAGACTCAGATGGCTCTTTATCTGTGGTTTTCTTAATTGTGAATGTTGTAATGTATTGTTTGCAACTGTGTGTGATGTAAATAGCAATTGGCTGTTAACCTCTTTGATGAGGATGCTTTTGAAAAGGAAATGCCGTGGCAATTGCCTGACAGACCAGCCACACACACAAATGCACTTAATGTTTGGCAGTTGATTAGTCATTGAAACACAGCACTAGAAGGCAATGCTCAGTGATAGCAACCTGAGCTAAGGAAGTGATAATTGACGCACATGAAAATCTAGAATTTGTCCTTGCATAGGTTGTTGTCATGCTGAATGCTGTATCAGGTCTGCCTTTGGTGCTCTTGTAGTAACCAGTCTGCGGCTGAAGCTGATTTCAATCTCTTGGACACTGCTCGTAAGGTGGAGATGTACGGCATTCACATGCATCCTGCCAAGGTTTGCTGGTGTTTGCATTAGAAAGTGTTTAGATTGCATACAGGGGCATAATGAATCTGTTGGTTTTGAGTCGATGTAAGGTTGCTGCTGTGTGTACAGAATAGAAATTGAGTTGATCATATCAGACGTGCATATTGTGGCTTATTGCATTGGCACGGACAGTAAGACAATGACCTGAATAAATGAATATTGAGTTTTGAGTTTAAATAGCTGGAAGACATTACAGGAGACCTATAGATAGCGCTGATGTGGCATTTTTGGAGTATTAATTGTGTTTTCATGTCTGCATTTGTTAGCGTCACACATGCAAGTAGGTTGAGCTACATCAAGCAACTGGCCATCGAGCAACTGGCCAGTTTCAAAATTGTTGCTTTCAAAATAGCAACTTGTGCTTCATAGACTTTGCTAGAGACACCTCCTGATTTGCCGACAACATTCGTCCGAAACTCTGTCATATCTCAGCTATGATGTAGAAGTATGAGTGCCTTTTGTAAAACGCTCTTGCCTTTGGCCTTCGCCATGCTATAGCGCTACATAAATTATCAAGTAGAATAGAATAGAATAGAAGTTGCTTCGTGTGAAATTTTGCTTTCAGGATCACGAAGGAATTAATTTATTCTTGGCGGTCGCACACATTGGCATCATCGTATTTCAGAACTGTACGAAGATCAACGCATTCTCTTGGGCCAAGATTAGAAAACTCTGCTTTAAGCGCAAGAAGTTCATCATCAAGCTTCACACAGATGGAGGGGTAAGGGTCGAATTCATGATATTGAATCTCATTGTCTTTTTAGACGTCAATTATTTTGATACTGAATTATTGTTTTTATTGAGTTAAGTGCACTAATGTAGTTTTACAAATGAAAATGGTGTTACCACTAGCAGCTGATTATAAAGTTTTGGCCATTGCTAATGCTAATGCCTTTCTAGCACTTGTGTTAATTTTGCCTTATGATTAGATTATGTTATTAGGTGATTAGTGATGTTTATGTTTAGTTTATTGATTATCCCTAAACTTGTTTAAAGACCTAGCATTGTTGACCTATTCGTAGGGATTAAAGGCAATGCAGTCTATGATTTTGTCTATATAAATTCAAAGAATAGGGTAATTGTGATAGAGTAATAATAAAAGAATGGAGTAAGGGGTGCTGTGGAATAGTGGTAAGATTATTGTCATACAACTGGAGGGTAGTGGGTTAGAATCTGACTGTAGCCACTGGATGGCAACCTTAGGCAATTTGTTCACCCTTCGTTTGTTCCACATTTGTGATTCTTCACTTTGTGAAAGACATATATGCATTAATAACCATGCAATAATAATAATAATAATAATAATAATAATAATAATAGCAACAACAACAATAATGTTTTAGGCATACAATAAAGACACAGTTGAGTTCTACTTTATGTCACGGAATTGGTCGAAGACGTTTTGGAAGAAGTGCATCGAGCATCACGCGTTCTTTCGATGTCACAGCGTCCGTCACATGCCTCGCTCAAAGTCGAGGGTCGTCAGTCGTGGCTCCTCATTTAGGTGACACCGACCGCAAGGTCTCACTTCCATCAGAGCAGTGCTTAAGGCTGACACTCTGTATTAGGAGGGTCAGAAATTGGACGACTAATGGTGTATAATGTTTTAAAAATGATGATCAGTTTTAATGAGCGAGTTTTGCGTTGTATATTGTTTGATATATTATCAGTTTGTTGTATTAAAAATTGTATATGCTTGTCTCTAAATAATTTGGAAGTGGCTGTAAAATATTACTGTTACAGTTGGTCTTCAAAATAATTAAAAGTTTGAATTACTTCCACTTTCAGGGCAATAACTGCCTAAAGCTAATGCTTGTAAAATACATCATTGTCTCCTGTCTCTGTCTCTGTCGATCTGTCTGTCTGTCTGTCTGTCTCTGTGTCTCTGTGTCTCTCGCTCTCTCTCTCTCTCTCTCTCTCTCTCTCTCTCTCTCTCTCTCTCTCTCTCTCTCTCTCTCTCTCTCTCTCTGTATTATGTCTTTTAGCTGCTTCAGACGATATTCTGATGGTAATTATTTCCCCTGCAGATGACCTTCGACTGATGTGTGTGTGTTGCACTCTATACTAAGATGTTCCTTGGATTTGATGTGTTATTATGTCATTGGCTTTTAATAGAGTAGTAATGAATCATCTGAGATTTTTGTTTAACTTTTTTGGGAGTCATCAGAAATTAGTTACGTTCCATCTCTGTTATCAGAAGGTTTTGCTTCAATGCTTGGCTATAATCAGTTTGTTTCATGTATTGTTTTATGTAACTCATTGTTCTCAATTTTTTAAGGGATTGGAGCGCTTAAATTGTTGATTGTACATTGTTTGGTAATTCTGTTGCATTTTCAATCGCTGAATTTTAGATATACAGGCAAAACCCAAAAAGAACTCATGGATTATGTACGAGAAAACTACGTCTCACCAACACACTTTGAGAGGTCAGAACGATTGGCATTCATGTTCATGTTGTTCAGGTTCATTCATTCAGAGTTTTCTTTTATGACCAGATCCTTAATTGCTTCTGACGGTTAAATTCAGTTCCGTCCTCAACTTCTATTGTGCCATTTCATAATACAGTATAGCCTCAGTTGATGTAGTATCCAGATGTTGATTATTTGGGTCTGGCCTTAGGTCGACCAGCATGAGGACGATGTCCGTGGCAAACAGCCGGGCAGGAACGCCAAAGACCGGTGCACTGAGTTCTTCTCACGATCTTCACTTTGGTCGACAGACGAGTTTCTCCAGCGGGTCGAGGACCCTTGACCATTTGCAGATGTCGAGCTTTGACCACCCGGGGGTCGGTCATATGCAGAACCAAATGTCGGCGTCACCTCATCTTCAGAACAAAAGCTACCATACGTTTCAAGGAAGAACAAACCAAATGCCCATCTTTGATGGAAACAATGGAAACCACGCTGGTTATAGAGCTAATACGCTCGGCGGCCGAGGTATTTAGGACAATGTTCTGTTTTTTACTGCACAGACAGCGTTAGTTTATATTTATTTTCCTATTGTAACAGTTGAGGTTTCTGTTTGTGTGTTTTTGATGAAATCTCGGCTTTGATGCTTGTGTTATTGTGATGATGTGAAGGTGAGCAGGGCTCATACCCCACCCAAGACCTTCTCGACCCTTCACAGTTCATGCTTTCGAAGGAGACGCACCAGATTTCGTCGTCTGCGATCTTTGCCAGCAGCCGATCGACTTCACGTGAAACGGCTCCTGATAATTTTCGCTATCAGCAGCGATCCATCGAAGGCGATGATCCACACGGAGCGGCACCGTATCCTAGGCAAGGCATTGGTTTTCTAAATGCAGTTGTGATTTTTTTTTATGCGATACGGCGTGATATTGTTAACCACTCGTATATCCACAATAGATGCTCTTTGAAGATGAAGGCAATGGTCTCCACTTGCTTAACTGGATTCAATTTCAGACTTATGATGGCGATAGATCTGTTAGATATTTGCAATAGTTTAAATTAATGCATTTAGAGATTTTAAAACTGTATTAGCGTGGCAATTCTTTAGTTTAATCTGTCATTGTGGTTGTGCTCAGATGTGGTTCAGTTTGTTGGTTCTGCCAATTTGTGATCTAACTTCTTGCCCATTTATGACCAGACCGCACAACATGATGATGGGAGTAAAAGATGGATGGCCACCGCCCCACTCCGGCATGTTCCCTCAAGAGACGGGCCCCATGTACGGTGAAGAGGAGCTGCCTCCACCTCCCCCTCCAATTTTCGAGGAGGAAACGAGACGCCTTCGCGGACGACTGACTCGAGAGCAGATGGATGAAACGCTTGCGACCGGAACGTCAAGATCGGCTGCTTCGGCCACGTCTATCACTCTTACGAGCAACGCCAGCGTAAAGTCATCGCAGACAGAAGAATCAGAAGATGACGACAAGAAAAAGGTTTGCTGCACAAGACAAGACCTAATTTGCTCTCTCTTGCTGTTACGAGAATTTGCTTTTTGTGCAAAAAATGTTATTTTGTGTCAATTGTGTGAGGATTGTTCGAGACTTTTGGAACAGGGTATTTGTTAATGTAAGACTTTTAGTTTATGTCGAAGAATAAGAACTACGGAGAAACTTTTACACCTAAATATTTATCTTATTCTGTTGATGATGTGATCGGCCTACTTGACGTTGTGCGACCGGTTCCCGTCAGAACACCAAAGTTAAGCAACGTTAAATGTGGTTAGTACTTGGATGGGTGACCATCCTGTCGTGGTGCCGGCGGCCAAGCAAGCACTTCATCACTTAGGCATCGATAAATTTGTAGCAGTTTTAAGCTGTGAAGAGTAAAACGTGGGTCTAGAGAAAGCAATGGCAACCTACTCTAGATTAATGGCATAAGCCACATGTGTTGCTGTGTGCCTATTAACCGGGGATCAATGCAGGACCATACACTCGTTTGAGTATGGAACTACCTTTGCCTTTTTTATTGATGATGAAGCTTGGTGTTGTTATTATACCGCTATTGTTTTCGTTATCATAATTATAATTATCGTCATCTGAGATTTGCATATTTGTCTTTGCGATGATCGTCATCTTCTTTTTCCCCAGCGTAGTTGTTACAGATCTTGTTTAATCGAATTGGAATCGTAGTCAACAGTTGTTCTTTGTTGTGATTTTTTGCAGAAGTTTTTTGCCGATAGAACATATTACATATTGAAGGAACTGTTGATGACTGAGCGAACTTACAAGAAGGATTTGGAGCTTATCACTGTGGTGAGCTTTTTATGACCAAGCTACTGTTGGCTTATTGGGTCTCTGTCCTTTTTGCCTATTTTGACTTGAGTTTTGCCGCATCAGGGTCTCTCCTTTGTGATTCATTGTTCAGAAGTGTTGCTGACATGGACCGGTTGCCATTTTGATGATTGAGCAAATGTTAGAAATTGTTAATGCTGCTGCAATGCTAAGTTTGTAAGGAGGGTTAACTGTTTCATTGCCTGTGCTTACATGCAATGCTGCCAGTCTAGACTTAAAACAGAAAACTTACAACATGGCTCAGATTGTGTTCTTCTGCAGTGAAATGAAATCGCTGAAATATTCAGCAAATGATAAAAGTTACCGAGATCTCACCTGTCCTGTCTTTATCAGCAAATTCAAAATAGTGCTTTTCTTGATTGTTATTTAATTCGGTTTTTGTGTTTCCTCATTTTTCATAAAATATATTATGAAAATTAAATACTGCAATAATGCTTTTAAAAAGACTATTTAACCTTTGAAACTTTGCATTTGTCCAGTGTACTGTTTGTCAAAACTATTAAGGAACTAGATAGCATTTAGAAATTTCAGCTGACTGATCATAGAAATATTTTTAATTGTGCAAAGACCGAGTCAATGCAGTAAATGCCTATTTGTTTGACTGCAGTGGTTGCGTGATGCTGTTAGTCATGTCGACGTCGCGCACGACTATCTGATGGAACTTCTTTTTGGGTCTTTGGCGCCAATCTACAACTGCCATTGCACTTTGCTTCGAGAACTCGAGCAGAGGCTAGCAATATGGTAGGGTCAGGCAGTACGAAAGTACAGACGATTCCTATTAATTCAATGTAAATGTTTTCTCGTTGTTTTGAGATTTGTTATGCCATCGACTTTTTAACTGACGATCCTCTGCTAAGTACTCATTGACACGATCACACCAACCGACATTCTAATACTCATTGACACGATCACACCAACCGACATTCTAATGACCATGTGACATTTTATTGTATGCATTAGTGTATCACTGCTAATAGTGATGGCATTTGGTCATTTGGCTTTTGTTATTGGACTGTTGCAATGGTTTGAAGATTGAGTTGGGTAAAACATGTGCCAAATTCAGGCGTTTCCATATCGTCTGATTATAAAACTGCTGAATTTTGTTGTTTTTCTTCTCTTTTCCAATATTCCTATGTGTTTTTCTGTTTAAAGTGGGATTTGTGATATTCTTTAGGGAAGGCAGGTGTGTTGTGGCAGGTGATGTGGATATTAAAAGAATTGGAGACTTGTTTCTCAAATACTCACATATGCTTCAGGTAGATAAACTCATTCTGTATTTTTCTGCATTCTGATTTTGTTTCTTTTCGTTATTTTGTATGTGATTCACATTTTTATTGCTCCTGGTCTGTCTCATTTTTGAATGTATTTTACATTTATTGTCTCAGTTGGCTAAGTTTCTTTGATTTCATTTGTTTCCTCTGATCGTCAGACTTCCATTTTCTGATTGAGTGCAGCAGTTGTTGCTTCACTTATTTGTCATATTTTTAGTTTTTTCATTTGGTTTCTGTTGTATCAGGTGCCCTCTTGTGAGATATCTTTAATTTAGAGGCTACCATACATAACATTCGCCTGCACATGCGATGCACAGCGTATGACTGAATAGGGGTGTTATTGCGGTGTCTTCCCGTTTCTTTTGCAGTGGTACCAGACGTACTTGGGCAATCAGGAGGAACTTCTGATCCAGTTGGATCTCGAGATGAAGCGCCATCGAGAGTTCGATCGACTGATCGTAGAATTTGAGTCACGCAAGATCTGTTACCTTCCGCTGACGTCGTTTCTGATGAAGCCCATGCAAAAGCTTCTTCATTACAAACTCATTTTGGAAAGTGAGAATTTCAGCAACCTAGTTGCTTTTGTTTCACCGTAAATAGGCATTTCCTGCAGGAATTCCACAGGTTTTAGAATTTTCGGTTTTTCGTTCGTGGCTGTATGAAGGAATGAGTTGCATGTTGAGTCACTGATGAATCAGTTTGAAGGCACACGTCTAGGACCAGACACACGAACCTTTCGTGCTCGTAATATGACCTCTATGACCTCCATCCTCTCAGCTGGGTAGAAGTTTTTTGGAAAAAATGTTGCCTACATTGAGTTCCTTACCATGGTCCAGTGGCAGCAGATTCTTCAAATTGACGGTTTTCGAGATGTGCTGTACTTTGCAGATGCTGATACGTTGTTTTTGACGAATCTGATCGGTCATGGTAGAAATTCTGTATATTTGTGAGTTACCCAAAAGCCCTAATTATATGATTAAGCCCTATTTGCCATTATGTGCCTTGAAATGTCTTCTCTTACATCAACTGATGTCAATGTTATTATGTCTCGTAAAAGCTCTATACAGGCTGAACATTTGCATCATCCATAGTTTTACTATGTAATCATTTAGTCAATTGTTTTGTTCTGTTTTTTCTCTAGAACTTATAAAAAACTATCCTGCTGACCATTTTGATGTAAAAGACTGTACAGGTATTCTCTGTTATTTTAAATCTTTGTTAAGGATAACCGAGCGTCAGTGCAGATGTAGCTGCTTCTAAACGGTTTAGCGTATAATTCATTCGGTTTGTTTACAGTTGTGGCCGCTTGTTCGTGATTCTTTGAAACGGTCTTATTTGTGAAAGTTTGAGGCGCGATGATTTTTGTGTGTTTATGATTTCTTGAGCTGTTTTTAGTAAGAATGTTTTTGGCTTGGACCAATGCTTACGAAAGCAGAATATCGGTAGAATTCATTGAATGATGATCTCACCAAAGACTCCAGTTATTCTGCTGCTGATTTTATTAAACAATACAGCAGCCAAATGAGCGCTCAATTGATTTAGTTAATTATTTATCTAGAGGTATTAAGGGCAATTTGAATCTTGTTATATTTGTTATTGCCTTGTGTGTTTATGGTAAGTCAGTTAATATTGAGAAATGTCTTGATATTGATGTTATTGGTCTTCTCTTGCAGAATGCCTTTCTCTCATTACGGATGTTACAAATAACTTTAAAGGCCGACTGAAGAATCTCGTTAGTATATTCCTTCCTATTCAGTTTTGTGAAGTTTATTTTGCTTTTCAGGATTCAAGATATGATACACCGTTGCTGACATTAGGAGAAGAAGGTTGATGCCAAGCTACTGTTAATATGAACCTCTCTTTTTGGCATGTAATTAATTGGCCATTGATTTATAATTTCATATTTTATTTCTGAAGGCTTATTTAGAGAAATTTCATGTCTAAATGCCGGCTGGACTCGTTGTGTGTAATTGTAGGAAAATCGACAGAAGCTGACTGAGCTACAGAGGGACATTTGTGGAATTGATAACCTTCTTCAGCCAGGCAGGGTCAGTGTGAGCCTTGCTTTAGCTTTAGTTGCCAACCCTGAAAGTTTGAACTCTAGGGAAATGATACGATTGATCTGACGGTGATTCTTAGCATAACAGGCGGCAACATAAGTCTTAATAATTTATTTCAATAGAATGCAGAGAAAATGCTTTGGCGCGATGCCAATCCTCTGCCTAGAAATTTGGAGAGAATCAATGACTGGAGAGATGTCTGTTCATTCTGTCATCATCTGGATCAACGGGGAACTGTTTCTTTGAGTTTAATGCTGTGTGTGTGTGCAATTCAACCCAACCCATGAAAGCAGTAAGGTTACTTGACCCAACCCAACCCACCGTAATACATTGCAATTTCTAAAACCATGACTTATTTTCTGACCCTACCCACCCCAACCCATGTCCACGTCTGATTTAGACCTGGATGTTGTGATGAAGGAGAGACTAACCCACATTAATCTTTCAAGGTTGTACTTTTTTCCTTTCATTTATTTCAGAGTTTTGTGCGTGAGGGTTGCCTATTGAAGCTTTCTCAAAAGGGATTTCAACAGCGAATGTTTTTCCTGGTAATATACGATGTTGTTTGTTTTCATGTATTTGTTTTTCTGTCTCTGAGGTTAATTGTGGACAACTGGACCGACGAAATAATTGATTATAATTTAATAAGAAAACATTTTCACAATAAATAAAAGAAACAAGATGTTTCTTTTAATCCTGCATTGAGAGCAGTTGATACGACCATCATTTATATTTAAAATGGAACTTTTTTTGAGGGGGGGGTGAATATTTTGCTTGTGAAGCATTTTGTTGAAGCATGTAGACATCTATGCTCTGGTTTAGACTAGACCCCTGCACGGGCCGACTTATGGCAGCCCGGCCCGGCCCGTCACTCTTTTGGCCCGGCCCGTTTCATTGCTTTTTCTTTAGGGTCCGGCCCGTTTCGGCCCGCCAAATTTCCGGCCCGGCCCGCCTTGCTCATTTGCGATTACAATTTGCAACCTAACTTTTGAAAAATCAGTCATGATTCAGTTGACGTTTTA
Source organism: Metaphire vulgaris (assembly GCA_018105865.1). Classification (NCBI taxonomy): domain Eukaryota; kingdom Metazoa; phylum Annelida; class Clitellata; order Crassiclitellata; family Megascolecidae; genus Metaphire; species Metaphire vulgaris. The sequence continues at coordinate 509,337 of CM030851.1, read as the reverse complement.
ATAACAGTCTTCTTACTGGAATACCTGCCTGTCTTACCTGGAATGACCTGGATCTTTTGCGGATTGATTTTGAAGTACCATCGATTGATACCTTGGGTATTAGAACTGGTGCTATAGAAGTGCATAATTATTAATTATTTATTATTATTATTACTAAAATGTAGTGTCTACTGAAAACAACTTATAATGCAACACAATTGAAGCTGATCGATAAAGTTTAAGCATTAGAATGCAAACATAGTCTGTCTAAAGATTTCCACGTAGTGACGAAGAGAAGGCGAAGGCAAGGAGATCAAAGTATTTCAAACAATACATTCAAGCGATCCTGGCACTACACAGGCCCCAACGCTAGTCACTAGAATACGTATCTGGACAAGAAGGACAATGCGTATTGCGTAATGCTAATATAATCGGTCAGACTCTGCCTTTGAAGACTCTACGGGATTAGAATTTCTACTCCCCTACCTTACTTGCCCCAAATTACGTCATTCCATCTCTTGTGCGTTGGCACAGTTTCATATCTGATGACTCCATTTATACATTTTACTGCATATCACTATAGGGGAGTTATTACATTTCAGAGGGTGTTAATATTCTTCGTAGAATAAAGAGGTGGGGAGTATTTATTACACGTAGAAAGATAACTGGGTGATTCATCTTTAGAGGGATTCATTTTAATTCGTTATACCGGAAACAATTGGCAAGTTCCTTTGATCGGGGGTTCCTTAATGGGTTAAATAGAGGACGGGCCAACTTATAGCAGCCCGGCCCGGCCCGTCACTCATCCGGCCCGTTTTATTTGGCAATCTTTTGAGCCCGGCCCGCGGGCCGGGCGGACGGCTCCAGCGGGCCGCCCCGCCCGTCTGAGGGGTCTAGTTTAGACCTACAATCCATTATGATCATATTTAGTCAGTGGCTTATTGGAGCTGGTTGTCTTTAGGTTGATTTTAAATAGTTTCTTTTCTAATATTGTGAATACAATTCTAGCAGTGCATTTATCATCTGTTTAGTTTTCTGATATGCTGCTCTACACCAGTCGCATTACAACTCCTGTGCTGCAGTTCAAGATTCACGGACAGATGTCGCTTAAAGGAATGACGGTCTGTCGGAATATCTAATCTAATCTTAAACTTCTATGGCGCCACTTTGATATGCATAGAAGCGTTAGCTTATGGCATGCCAAATCACAGTTCACACAAGATCCGGGTTTAATCCAGGACATCAGGCCAGAATGGCTAACATCTGGCATTCTAATAGTGTAGTATTTTGTAAGTTTGTAAACATGTAATATTAGACAGAGTTGCGTGTAATTCTAGTATTAATAGCAGCTTATTGCTAACGTCTGTGCTATTTCTATACTGGGCTGAATTTTTAAAAACTTTTTGGTTTCTGTGTTAGTTGAAAGGCAAAAGAATTTTTTGAAATGTAGATAGAGGAGACCGATGCGAAGATGGCTTCGGTCGATTATAGTTTCACGATCTACACTGGAAACCGTTGCCTAATTGTGGCGGCCAGTTCACAGGAGGAGAAGGGCAAGTGGATGGAGGACATTTGGAAGGCCATTTCGACCTCGGCAACTCGCGAGGACGAGCCGATCAAATCGATCTACTCGAGCCTCAAGTCCAACAGTGAGTTCATAGCTTTGAAGAGAAAATTTGGGTGGATAATTTCTTGAGCTTGTTGTTTTTGGCTCTTGAAAGAATTCTACACAAAATTTGCCATTTCACTGTTTTCTGTGTGTTTAACCCGCGTAGTTAAAAGAAAAATCCTTCTAAGGCACGATTAATTGTTACTGCTTGGTGTGCCCCGTCATTTTAAGCAGCCTTCATTTTGATTTGGTTTCAATTAAATCACTTACTTTAGTTTTTGTAGATTTTGCCTCTGAGTTAAAGAGTGCCTAGCAAACGAGCGATAGTAATAATTGTCGCGTTTTTGTGTCTTTCTACGCCAAGGTTCATCTGAGGCTCTGGACGATGCGCACGATGATCTGCGGAACGCGTCCTCTCCCGACCACCACATGCAGCAAAGGGCCAACACCACGATCCACGTCTGCTGGCACCGCAGTGTCAGCGTCGGCATCCGGGATCACACAGTCGCCATTCAGGTGCCAATTCAGTCAGCCCACTAGCTCTTTGGAAACTCATGGATTACCGAAAGTAATAGTTAACTATAGGGGGCCGAGATAATGAGGGCTTAGGTAGAAAGAAGCTTCTACTGAGATGAGCAGCATATGTTAGTTGGATGTTTTATATCATGAACAAATTATTATGAATGTTAAGTATTTTGTTTAACTTTGCAATAGGATGAAGATTGATGTTTCAGTCAGCTGGTTTAACTTAATAGTCTCTGGACTTGAAATTCAGAAAGGCTCCTTTGCATAAAATTAAGATTAATTTTGAATTTTTTTTCAAGAATCAATTGAGTGGTTATCTTCTGCGGAAATTTAAGAACAGCAACGGTTGGCAGAAGCTGTGGGTCGTCTTCACCAACTTCTGTCTTTTCTTCTATAAAAATTTTCAAGTTAGTTCATCTTTCAAATTTTAGTATTTTAAAATGTTGCCATGTGACAAGATATCTGTTAACAATCTACAATGGCTTGGCAGTTGTCGAGAATTTGTGATATGCAAATGTTCTACAGTAGAAATCTCTTTGATAAATAGGCAGCAGCATTTTAGAATTATGCGACTCTTTCTCGTTTGTAGGATGACTTTCCGTTGGCCAGTCTTCCTCTTCTTGGTTATTCGGTCAGCACACCTTCAGAAACGGACGCTATACACAAGGAATTTGTATTCAAGCTCCAGTTCAAAAATCACGTCTACTTTTTTCGAGCTGAGAGTGAATACACGTTTGAACGGTCTGTCTGAAATTTAGTTTGCTATGACTTTGCCAAATCGTAACTCTTTAAAAAGGCTTAAGTCCCATTAGATCAGGCGTGGGCATACTATGGCCCGCGGTCCACATGTGGCCCGCCACCAGATTCCATGCAGCCCGTGTGATCGTTTAGAAATATGCAAGCAGCAGAACATGTGATAATTGGGAATTATTTTAGAGAAAGTTTGAAATTATTTTATGGAAACATCAGGTCAGATCAGTTTTCATCCTCCAGCTGTGTCCAGCTATCGACTTCTCCATGACATCTCTCCAAAGTTCTCTGTCCTTTGCTATTTCTTCCAAAGTCATGCGGTGTCTTCCGTCAGTTTTTCCGTTGAGATTCTGCCCTACCACATTGGAAACATGGCACTTTATTTTTAAATCTTAGAAATGGTTATTAAAATATTTTATATTTAAGCAACAAATATTTAATATCGTAATGCTACTCTGCTATAGATTGAATAAATGTTACTGAAAGTTACCCATGATGGTGATGATGTATGTCAGCATCTTAATTAGAGACATTTTGTATGTGCGACCCACTTAATGTACATGTAGTATTATGTTTCAATGCGGCTCTTTAAGGAAAAAGTCTGCCCACCTCTGCACTAGTTCCACGTACTTGAGCTATAAAACTGTGTGCGTTTAATACAATTCAAGGCCTTTAAGACTATTTCCAAGTGACTGACTGCCTTATGCTGTCTTGTATAAGGAACATTGCCTTGTTACATGTGTGTGTGTGTGTGTGTGTGTGTGTGTGTGTGTGTGTGATGTATGTAACTGTTTTTGAATGTCAGAGAATAAGGCTTTGCAGATGCATTTGCTGTGCATTGTGTGAATGTTGTTGTATTTCCAGATGGATTGAGGTGATTGGATCTGTGACGTGTGCGGCCAGAATAACGCGCACGTTCAGCCGTTTGGACAGCAGCGTCTCTCCTCCTCCAGAACATTCGATGTCGGTGGAAAGGCATCCGTTTTAAGGCATCAAAGGCCCCAAAGTTCCTCACCACTCTGATTCTTCTTTGAAATTCTTGCACACTGTGTGTTCTGCAGACAGTTTGGAGGTAATTGAGCGACAGGTCTGAAGTCCTTGACCTGCGTTTCCTGTTGTTGTTGCATTTATTGATTTTTGATATATACAATTGATTGTTTTATATCTGCTGCTGCCGCTGCCTGACTGACTGTACGCTGGAAATTAGTGCTTTTTCCACTTAATTTTTTTACTGGTGCAGGGTTTACCGAAGTAATTTCAATATTCATTCAGATGCCTCTACTGAGATTATATGTTGGGCGATGTTGAAAGACTTTCTGTCGATGACAGAGACTTTCTGATGAACGTTTTGCAGCATTTGTGCTTTTGCTGTTTATTTCTAGTTGTTTGTATTGTATTTCTTTGTGTGCTTTACGTCTACCTTAATAAAGCGACGTTGCTCAGGCCTGACTTTTATCTCAATCTACCTGTTTTAGTTGCCCTTATGCACGATGTAAATAATTCTGACAGTTTCTGTTTGAACTGTGAGTCGCTTGGTGATCTTTGGAGATATTTATTTCATCTGTTGAACTACTTCAAACTGAACACGTTTTGTGGAATTTTATTATTTGTTGTTGACGGTCTGTCTGGTGGAGTGACGTTGTCTTTTTGAAGAGACTGCCTTTGTGAAGGTCTGATTTGGTGTTTGCTTTGAGTTTTTGTGGCGGTTGTTAAAGAACTGAGATTGACTGAGTGGCCAGAATTTTATGATTTCATTAAAGTTTAAATGAGTGCTTTTGATTTGTGCCAAACCAGTTCAGATGAAGTCAGCCTTGCTTTTGCATTGACTGTTGTAGTCGTTCATTGCGATTATGTATAATTGAGTTGTAATTACTTTTGGTGGAAGTGTATCAGACATTCAGATATCACATAAATTCAAGGTTTTTACGTCGTCACATATAAGGTACTATTCAGATTGTTTGGTATTCGATGCAGTTGACATCAACAGTCGTTGAATGAGGTCTATGAATTTTCAACTTTTGTGACAGTGGGACAAAAGAACTTTTAACTGCTCGTAAGAGATGATCGCATTTGTGCGTTGTTTGACTTTCATGGTTTTTGCTGGAAATGTAGGTCTAGTAATGTACTGCATTAAGTTTTTCACTACGATTTTGGTTATGTTTTTCATCTTTCCTTTGTTTGATTTGCATTTTTGAGTTCATATGCCTTGAATTATTTTAATAAAACTTTTCTCTGCTGATGTCACTGACTCTGTCTTCTAATTGCCTTCTATTCTGACCTGATTTCTAACTGAATTCTCATGTGCTGTAGAAAATATCTTTCACTTATGTTAGAATTCTTCTGTGAAAATGCCAATTCTGATGCTTTTATTTTTTTGATTGTTTAATTAATTATTTAATTTACTCAAAATACTATGAGGCTGTTATTGTAAAGGTGTAATTGTACTTGATCGGGAGTCGTAATTTGTTTTTTCTGTTCTTTTTTAATGCTTCATATTTTATGTTTAAGTTTAAGAGAACTGCTGACTCATTCTTTTTCATTTATTTATTGGCTTCAAATGTGGGCAGATCCTATTAACGGATCAGTTGCTCGACGCTTCTATATTCATTTGTAAATCTTATTATTCTGCTAATAAGATCTTTTCTGGTGACTTTTTACAATAGATAAATACAATGGATGTATTTGGACTTTTGTGTAATACATGTAGCTATATGTCAACTGTTAACCGCCTATTTTGTTGCTTTGAGTTTTTTTATTAGGGCAGAGTTTGTATTTTTATTTGTCAGTTTTGACTTTCTGTATCATTTGAATTTCATTATTTTTTAAAGAAATTATAAATTTTTGCTTAGGTAAAATGTATTTCTAAGCTTTCTGAGTTAAACAGACCAATCTGAATATGCCAAATTAATTGTGAGTATGTTTGGATGCATGCAAATTTTGGTCGCCCCAATCCACAAACCAAATTCCAATGCAGGTTCTTTTAAAATCTGCTTTCAATTGCACAGTCTTAAGTTTGAGACTTGACTTCTTGCTGATGTTAACCTTTTATAAAATGGAATTTTGCATTTCAAAGGCAATTCCAAATCGTTGCGTCTGTTGCCGCTCAACCAGTGGATGATGAGAACTTAATTAATTCAATTTAAGCAATAAATAATATAATATAATCAGAGTCTGAATTAAATGTCCAAAAAATTGGAGGATAGAAGCAGAGGTTATAATTTTTGTGCCTTTAAAGATATTTGTGCTTTGAGGTAAGAATTTCATTGTCTTTATTATTGGCTGTGGTTGTGTTTTGAGATGAAAGCAGTGGCTTAGCCAGGATCCCAAAATGAGGGGGGCACATTGACATTTGGGGGGGAAGTCTTGAACATCAAAATTTGTCGTGTCAAGCACTTTGAATTTTCACGCAATCTCTTTGGCCGTACTACCTAGTCCCCTAAAAAAATGTCACCAGTTTTGCTGAATTCGCACGACAGGTCCCAGCCCAAATAGAGGGGCGGTCGGGCCTCCCCGTGGCTACACCAATGGGTGAAAGTGTTCACTTTAGACTACGTTACTACATCTGTGCTTTTCATTTGCACTTTTTGCAAAGCACTTGTGACCCCTGAGTTCATCCAAAAACCAAGAGTTTTGAATCCACTGCCAACTGTTACTTTATTGTTACTTGGTTTATTTTACGCCTTTTATTATTATTATATCAGTTCTTTGATATTTCTTTTATTCTTGCTGTTTTAAAAGAATTTTGCATTTATGATTTGAGGGAAACAGAGTTTCTGCTTATAAAAGAAGAAGAAGAATTTGCAAATTGTAATTTGATAATTTTAAGAGATCTGTCTTATTTTGCAATTGTATATTTTCTAGATAAATTTTTATAAGTGAATTATTCATCATAAACATCATTTGAGATATTCTCTTTAGATTTCAGGCCTTTAATGATGGTTATGATGATCTGCAAATTTGCACAACAAAGCGTGTATGAAGCAGTGTAACGAGAACTTCTATAGCGCCATTTTAGTGATGCACTTGGCATCGTCAGCATGCATGGTGTTGTGTATGAACTAGAACTTGAAGAAGATATTATGTACCCAGGTAGAGACTTCATTGGTTTTGGTTCTCTGTATAACATTTATTGATTTCTGGCATTTCAAAAGTGGGTTTTCAATTAGTTCTTTTTTAAGTGAATGGTAGATTTTGCTCTACGAGTGAACTGGTGAATGGATGATGAAGGATTATGTTTAGCCATAATTTATCATTAAATGACTTATGTAAAGGAAATTAAATTCTAAGCAACTGAAGTTCTTTCTAATCTGGTAAGCACACTGCTGCCGAAATGTTAATAATGTCGTGTCATAATGCCGTTCACTGCTATTCGATGGTTGGCTGTGACGTTCAACAATAATTCTCCACTGTTTTCTTTCTTTAGCTTCCGTTAGTAGAGTTCCTTTACTATTCGTCCATATCATGATGTTATCTCTATCCAGCTGGTTCTGGGTCTGCCTTGCCTCATGGTTCCTTCTGTTAAACCTGTTATTATTGAGTTTTCAACGGAGTCGTCTGTTTTTTGGGTGATGTGTCCGAAATATCTCATTTTTATTGATTTGAAATGTGTCAGAAATTCTTTGTCTACTCCGGCCATTTTGTGCAGTGTCTCATTTGACACGAAATCTGTATAACGAATCCTCGTCATTTTTTTCTCAATCATTTGTTTTCAAATGCTTGGATTCGATTTCTTTCTATTTTTGGTGTCGATGACTCCCGGCCATACGAGGCAACGGGCCAGACTAGTGCCCTGATCAATCTTAGCTTTGTAAGTTTGCTGACTGATTTGTTCCTCCAGATTTTTAGCAGCTTGATCATTTTATTCATTCTCGTGGCCAATCCTGTTTTAGCATCACCTTTGCATCTGGCATTATCTTGGATCTGGTTTACAAGGTATGTTAAACTGGAAACCTACTCTAGTACCTGTCCATTCATCCGTATTAATAATAATAACAACAACAATAAAATAATAATATACTGTCCTAATAATGAAGTTTAAGTTATCTGTGTAAAATATACAGTAGACTATTGCTGCGTATTGCAGTATCTGTAGTATAATATTTGAAGGGAGAAATTCCCGTTTCGCGGCATACTAACTCCCCTCCCCACTGGTCCACTCTATACATAACAAGAGGGGGAGGTGTCATTAACTTATTTAACTAACTTTTTAGCGCAATGAAACAACAGATTCTTGTCCCCGGTCATTAGCGTCGCCATAGGGGCAACTCCCCCCCCCCAACCTACCCCAGACCACCTACGAGATTCGCGCAAATCCGATGAAAAAGTTATTTATGGAGCGGGTGGAAAAGGAATCTGGCTCGCCAGTCCCCTTTTGCCTACCCCCAACCAAAAATTCGCGTCCAAATGCTCACTGCCTTCAAACAGTGTCGGCTCCAGGATTTGGCAAATGGGAGGCGCCATTGGGGTGGCAACATCCAATCATAGGGGGCCAACCACTGGTTGTTAGGTGTGTAGTATTAAGTATAGGGTCCTAACAGGGGGCCAGGCACTCAATAGGGGCACGGGGCCCTCTGTGGAGCCGCCACTACTTTCAAATGCCCTCCGCGTCCAAATGTCCTCCGCGTCCAGATACCCTCCGCGTCAAAATGCTCACCGCGTCCAAATGCCCTCCGCGTTCAAATATCCTCCGTGTTCAAATGCCCACTGCGTTCAAGAGCACATATTTCGGAACCATTAACGTTGCTACGGGGGCAAATGCCCTCCGCGTCCAAATGCTCACCGCGTCCAAATGCCATCCGCGTCCAAATGCACACCGCGTTCAAACAGTGGCGGCTCGAGGATTTGGCAAGTGGTGGCCTTTAGGGTGGCAACTTCTAATCATGGGGCCAACCATTTGTTGTTAGGTTTGTAGTATTACGTATAGGGTCCCAACAGGGATGATGCTGAGGGCCAGGCACTCAATAGGGGGCACGGGCCCCCGGCCCCACTGTGGAGCCGCCACTACGTTCAAATGCTCACCGCGTTCAAATGCCTTCCACGTCCAAATGCCCACCGCGTTCAAATGCCCACCGCGTTCAAATGCCTTCCACGTCCAAATGCCCACCGCGTCCAAATGCCCACCGCGTTCAAATGCCCACCGCGTTCAAATGCCTTCCACGTCCAAATGCCCACCGCGTCCAAATGCCCACCGCGTTCAAATGCCCACCGCGTCCAAATGCCTACCGCGTTCAAATGCTCACCGCGTTCAAATGCACATATTTCGGAACCATTAGCAATGCTACGAGGACGAATGGAGGAACCCGCCCTACCAACCTGCCCTATACAACCTACCAGATTCGCGCAAAGCCAGTGAGAAAAATTTTTGTGGAGGGGTTGGTAAGGAATCTGACACGCCAGTCCCCCTTTGCCCCTAACCAAAAACTCCTGGCGACGCCACTGTTTTGCCTACCGGTTTGCAGGGGCTTAGCGACGGGTTGGGGTTTATCGGTATATATACCCCCCAAAATCAGATAGGCCTACCTTGACATTTTTATCGTGTTTTTTAAGACTTTCAAAGTTTTTAAAAGTTTGCAGTATACCCCCAAATCACATTATACCCCAAAATCAAATTCATGGCTACGCCCCTGCCGGTTTGGCTTGTACATTACAGTATTATCCTTGTGAAAGTGTATTGGTTATGATATTAAATTTCATCTGTGCTAGCAAATAATTATTCTTATTCTTGTGCCATTTGCCTATTATCACATTTTCTTTCATCCTATTTGCGTGTAACCCATTAGCGTCGCCTCGGGGGTAAATGGGGCAACTGCCCCCCCCCCCCCAACCTGACCCCAGACCATCTATCAGATGCGTCGGTCGGCGCTATTAGCTTCTTCTTTTAGGCATCCGTTGAATTTGCGTGTTCTGCGTTTCTAACAGAATAGATCCATTTGGAGGAGCATCGGTTGCAGTGCCGTTTAAAGAAATTTTGGGGGCCCTATAGGCATTTTGAAAAAGGAGGCCGTAGGCATTTTAAAAGGTAGTGACGACCTTTTTAAACACCCAAAACGGCAATGACCTTCCTAAACACCTAAATCGGTGATGACCTTTTTTGTTTGTCGGACTTTTTCGGGAATAAGAAAATCGAAATTAATTAACCGTAAAAACTTCTAGCTCGGTCCGCCCGGGGCCCTCTGTTCCGCGGGGGTCCTAGGCACGACGTGTCTGCCATGTCTAGGCCTATGCCTTAAAACGGCCACCATGAACTGGTTCCTTGTATCACAGATTTTATAGACGACAATATTTTAAAACAGAGTCCTTGTTTTACAATAGCGGCTAACCTATGAAAGGACTATTGTTACAGTAAGTGCATAACAGTGATAAAATTCAGCTGCGTGATGAAACGAATACCACATTTTCTTGAGCTTCCATCTTCATTGCGTCAAATCGTTGTAGAATAATTGTCAATATATTCCGTCTCAGTTTTATTCTAGAGCGTTCGAAATGGTGGGCTATTTGAAAGGGCGCTATACAGACGCTGTCTTTCTAAAAATCTATTCTCAGTCAAATGACTACAAAGTCGACCGAGAGATGAGCCGCGTCCTAAGGTAACTGGTTCCTCTGCATCACACTCTCCCCGGCTCCTGCAACTAATGGTTCCATCGGAGATGAGAGGGTGAGGGTGACATAGCGGTTATATGTGTCACGGATGCCCAATTCTACTGCCCGGGTAATAGGATGTCACAGACGCAGAGACAAAATGTCGTCGATTTCGGAGTCTGTCTTTGAAACCGCCGTCTGTCAAAATCGACGTTGACATTGAAAAGTCGTTGCATCGGTCGTCGTCGCTATGTCAGCGGTCTCTGCTTTGCTGCACGTCCTCTTGCCTGTCTGTTCTTCTGTCATAGATGGCTGTGCCTCTGCTCGTCTGCCATTTAATCCGTCCGACTGTCTGCTTGTCTGTTAGCGTGTCCGTATGCTGGAGTACTTATATCCCGCTCGAGCGGCGGTTATTTTAGACCAGAACTGTGTGTCCCCAGGGCGCGCTCTTTGTGAGAGAGAGAGAGAGAGAGCGAAAAAAAAACTCGAGTTTTGCATTCGTCCATTTATATGTCGCCAGTTCATTTGTATGCGTCGATTTGCGTGCATTCATTTTGCGGATCGTTATTCAATTCTACAGGAAGTCCCTCTGTCCGATGAAACCCGATGAAAGGAACTGGAAGCCGAGGAATACCTCATTCGATTCTCCGTCGTCGAGAACGCTCGAGATTATTACAATTTCTGAACGCATCTGTTGAATGCGAGACAACGAAGGCAAACGATGACAAATATGCTGCAGAGAGAGAGAGAGAGAGAGAGAGAGAGAGAGAGACAGAGAGAGACAGAGAGAGAGAGACAGAGAGAGAGACAGAGAGAGAGACAGAGAGAGAGAGAGACAGAGAGACAGAGACAGAGACAGAGGAACAGATTCAGAGGCAACAGGAAGACGGCAGCCATGGATACGATGGGCTCAAAGGGAATGTCTCACATGACCAAAGAAGAAGCGAATAGCACAATGAGAGAGAGAGAGAGAGAGAGAGAGAGAGAGAGAGAGAGAGAAAGAAAGAGATGATTAAATTCCCACAGCTCAAAACACTTGTATCTGCTAAAGAATTTACACGAAGATGACGACGACGTAGACGACGATGATGACAGCAGTGACAATGACGACGACGATGTCTGTCTGTCACTCTGTCTGTCACTCTGTCTGTCACTCTGTCTGTCTGTCTGTCTATCTGTCTGTCTATCTGTCTGTCTGTGAGTCAGTCAGTCAGTCTGTCTGTCTGTCTGTCTGTCTGTCTGTCTGTCTGTCTGTCTGTCTGTCTGTCTGTCTGTCTGTCTGTCTGTCTGTCTGTCTGTCTGTCTGTCTGTGAGTCAGTCAGTCTGTTTGTTTGTTTGTCTGTCACTCTGTCTGTCACTCTGTCTGCATAATGACCTTCTTTGAAGCTGCCTCCGAACAATACAGAACTTAGCAGCTGCCGATGACTGACAACTATCAATTCAGCGATGAAGTCAGTGGTGGACAGATGGAATGAACTGGATGAGGGAATAGTAACGGCTACAACTGTAAACGAGTTCAAAATAAACTTCAGTAGTTTAGGATATTAGATTGGACGGGAACAACAGTGGTTCTCACACAGGGCAGTCCCTACTGAACCACTTTAAACCTTGTTATATTATATTATTATAAGTCTATCATCATCATCAGCAGCAGCAGCAGCTGAAAGACACCAGATTCCAGCGTCAGCGGCCAGCCAATCAGCGTCTGTCACGTGACCACAATTGTTCGCCGCCGAGGATCGAGGGGGCACTTATTGCGAATGACGTCACATTGGTTTTCGAGACCCAATTAATCAGATCAGATGTCACTCAAAACACTTGTTCAATACAATGGGTGTTAGGCCTAATGCTTAGAAAACTCTCATCTGGGACAAATTAATAATCATCAGCGGTTGATGTGAATGAGAGTGGCGCGTCACTCCCAGTTGACGCCGGATGCGTGACAATCCACTTAGCGATCTTCGGAGTTGACAACGGTGGCTGTGTTTTCACGATGAGTTTAGTCGCATTTCGCCTCAAGCGCTGACTCTTCTAAGCGCTTAAGCGGCGGACGGAGCCCGAGTGAAAGCGCTTCGCTAGCGCTGACCGACTGCTGGCGGTCACTCAGCGAATGCCTCGCTGTCATGCGACTGTCGTTGTCATGCAGATGTGACTGTGCATGACGCCAGATGTGACTGTGCATGACGTCAAGAGGAAACAGAGAGATCGTCATCACCTGGACTCTTTCGGAGATAATCGCAACAGGTGAGACATTTCTCCAGTCCAGGTAAAGGCCTTTCTCTCTCAATTCATTGAACTCAGTGTGCAATTTGACGGAGGGTTGGGGCGTGTAATCCCTCGTACTGACCGACCCCCTGCCCGACCCCCTGCCAGCCTCTGGTGTGGTATAAAATGATGCAACTGAGGGGCTGTCCATTAATTACGTCAACAGTTTAGGAGGGGTCTAAAAAGTTTGACAGTTGTTGACAGGGGGGTCAAGAGAAGTTGACGTCAACAATTTCACTTTTTACAAATAATCAAAAATAGGACATTTCATAAAATACTACTTAATACAATGGAAAAAAGCATTAGAAAAAAGGTCATCACCACCACATTTTGACACTCGATGAGCAAAACAGGGGGAAATGGTAAAAATGGTCATCACCGCAAAAATAATGACCTTGTTATTGGGACCTGTCATTGATCTTGGGAGGGGGGGTCAAAAGTTTTTGACGTAATTATAGGGGGTAACTGAAAGCTGACAGTTGTTGACAAGGGGAGTCAAAAATTGCCCAAAAATTGTTGACATAATTAATGGACAGCCCCTGATGATAATTTTATTCGATGGATCGTTCGACCCCGGGATTTTAAAAAATCGACTGCTAACGGGGTTGGATCTATCACGACTTCTATAGCGCCGAATTCACAAAAGCGCCGCTTGGGAAGAGATTTCCCTGTTGAGCGAGGTTCGTGGATGGAAGACATTGCTGTGACGACCTTTTTGCTTGTCGGGAGATTTTTGGGAGTTAGTTTTGAGGGGCGCGCGCCATCAGTAGGCCTATCTTTTGTCCCTGGGGGCGGCGGATTTAGCCATGAGCCAGAGAAGGCTCTGCATCGATACGATAATCGTTGAAAAACTTTCTGGGAAAATTTTATTCCAAGCGAGTGTTTTGATCGGCTTTTGAGTTTCGTGATGACGCCTATAAGGGGAACTCTCTCCTGTCCAACGGTTGGCCAAATCTCTGGAAAATGTTCTGAATATTTGACATCAAGTGGAACAAGAAAATGCTCACCATGATATCTTCTGATTATTCTTCTCTCAACTTACGACGCAGTCCATGGTTTGTAACTACAGTAAAGTAAACAAGTAAGTAATATCTCGTTAATTTCTAAAGCGCTTTCAAAAGATGCACCGAAGTAGCTACAGTGTAGTACAGAACTACAGATACAGAAACGTGAAATTTATTGATTCTGTATTTTGTGGTCGTGGCGTTCTCTGATTGTCTCTGTTTTCGCTCATTGAGCAGCCAATGGACTTGCATCTCTTCAGTGGCGTAGCCAGGATTTTCCGAAGGAGGTGCGGGCTATAGCTTCCGTGATTCTCAACTTCGGAAAATTCTGACGACCGAAAAAGTTCATCATGACGATTTCCATGATTAACAACACAGCAGGCCTAAAACTCCTCATGACAAGCAAAAAACGTCGCCAACTATTACATAGGTATATGAGCGCGTAAGTACGTACTTACTGATACGCATTTTGATCGAATAGCCAAGGGGGGTTTTAAGCCCAAGCTCCCTCCCTTGGCTACGCCACTGCATCTCTTCGCGGGTCTTATCTAGACTTCATCGTCGTTCTGATTAACCATAAAGCCATTGACATCGACACAATTGCTCTTCTACGCAAAGTGTCTTCTGGACATCGTTCGATTCGCGGACGATAATTAGTATTACTGTAATTGTAAATTTCATCAGATTAATATTCCAAATCAGTAGACTGCTTGACGCCAAAAGAGGACTCTTTCTCCCTTCCTCTGCGCTCTGTCTCTCTGTCTCTGTCTCTCTGTCTCTGTCTCTCTCTCTCTCTTCCCTCTCTTTCTCTCTCTCTCTCTCTCTCTCTCTCTCTCTCTCTTCCCGCCCTCTCTCTCTCTCTCTCTCTCTCTCTCTCTCTCTCTCTCTCTCTCTCTCTCTCTCTCTCTCTCTCTCTCTCTCTCTCTCTCTCTCTCTCTCCACTCCAGCGAACATCCCCTTGGGGCGGGGGATTCGTTACTCGACTTGGCGACAGACGTTTAGAGACACTCGTGAATAATTGAAGTCTGTGGAAGAAATCATCGTCTGTCTCGTGGAAAACGCACCTTGACGGAGTACCCAAATCTATCACTTGTCACTGAACAGGTGTCAATTGTGCTAATGGTCTTGGGAGGGGGGGTGGGAGAGTGGAAGGTATACACGCATATATCATGTTTGTCAAAAGGTCAGATTTTACGGTTTTCAGTCATCCATTTTGGCGCCAGTGACACTCATTCGTCTGCGTTGTTCGAGATGACGTGTTCAGGATGAGTGACGAGATGAGAATGACCGGCGAGTGACAGTGAAGATGCGAAAGACAGCAGGTGACGCAGTCCGTTCACTCAATTACGCACGTAATTACGTTACAATGCAGTGTCGTGGCTTTAGGAGATCACGTGTCTCCTCCTCCTCCTCCTCCCCCCTGCTCCTCCTCCTTCTCCTCCTCTCATCCTAGCCTTTCCTCTTTCTGTTTGTGTTTCGTTAGATCGTTCTTTGCCACTGTCGCATTTCTCGCAGTTTTTTTCTTTTTTTCTTTCTCACCTTCTTCCTCTTTAGTTCGTCTTCCCCTTTTTGAGACGATTTAAGACTCACCTCTCTTTGTTCGAATGCATAATCGCATCCGATTGGTTCTTCTTCATAAGAGGCTCTATGCAAATAGTCTCTTGCCTTGCATCACAGGCTGCGCTTATATACATTAAGCACCGGGTCTTTAGACGCTTTAATGAAGGCATGCGTGAGATCATGAGACCGAATGATAGCTCGGAAAAAACGTCAAACATCTATAGAAGTGACAAACGGTGACATAAAAATGACGTCCCTGGCCGTACATGTTAGAACTTAGAAGACATTCAAGTTAATCGTATTCTGGCGAAATCGCTTTCGTCGGACGAAAAGGAAAAATCGATGAGAAATTTCCGTTGAAATGAATTTTGTCTTCAAGGTCTATTTGTCAGAATTCGTTAATCAAATAGGACGCGTAGAAGTTTCATTGTCTTCTTCTTAATGTTGTCGATGATCTCGTTTTGGCATTTCATAACACCAGATGGCAGGCCGCACATTACAAACTCCAGTCAGAGATGCCTACATGGACAGAAAGTCACAAGGACAAAGACTAACCTCCCCCCCCCCAAGGACAAGGACAAGGATTAACTTTACTGCATGCCTGTGTAGGTCGGTTATTCTTACTTACTAATGGCGGTCCGTGTAGCGCTAACATTCCAATAATTCAAATGTCATTTTGAAATGTTCAGACATATAAGGGACTGTCCATTAATTATGTCAACATTTTTTGGGCAATTTTTGACCCCCTCCTCCCCTTGTCAACAACTGTCAACTCTCAGTTATCCCCCTATAATTACGTCAAAAACGTTTGACTCCCCCCCCAAGATCAATGACAGGTCCCAATAACAAGGTTATTATTTTTGCGGTGATGACCATTTTTACCATTTTCCCTGTTTTGCTCATCGAATGTCAAAATGTGGTGGTTATGACCTTTTTCTAATGCTTTTTTCCATTGTAATAAGTAGTATTCCATGATATTCCATATTTTTTGATTATTTGTAGAAAGTGATATTGTTGGCGTCAACTTCTCTTGACCCTTCCCCTGTCAACAACTGTCAAACATTTTCAAACCCCTCCCCCTAAATTGTTGACGTAATTAATGGACAGCCCCTAAGCAGTCGTGTGACCTCGTTGTATACTGTAAGTAAGTAAGTCTAACGTTATCGTCAGCGATGTTTTTGGTCACGTGATTTGAAGTAGAAAGGTCTGCGGTCCTTGACAAGAAATAGATTATTTTAGCGATATTATAATTATTTTTCTGAATTTTAACTTAAGGCTTTCTCTGTGTTTCAATTTCTTCGGGATCTTGAACAGTTTCTCGGATTTTCCTACAGATCCTCGGTTCCCGGATCGTCACTCTCTTTCTATTTCGCAGCCGTTTTACAGAGGAATGTTCACTCGATCGAGGGGCGACAGGTAGTGCTCTAGCCTCTAGCTCTAACCTGCTTAGATCCGCCAAAGAACTAAGCAACGGCGCTCTGATCTTCAACAGTGGCGTAGCCAGGATATTCCAGATTATGGGCCACCACGATTTCTACGATCTACTTTTCCCGACTGCCGCCTGAGCGCCGTGAGCTCATCTTCCCCACCCACCCACCCACCCTCCCACCAGAAGATTGCGGTAATTTCAGAAACAAGTCCAGAGATTAGCAGCACTTGGATAGTCGCCCTCCGTCGCCCTCATCTGATAATTTTCTCATCGGTTTTCCACAAATCTCACGACAAATTTAGGTCAGAATAGGGGGCCCGGTCCCCTGTGCCCCTCGCCACCCCGCTAATGTCTCGCAGCTGTGTAGCGCAGCAGTAATGATGATTGCGCCGACAGTTTATAACTGCAACTGCGGACGGCACTCTGGTTGAAGAGAAAAACATCGACGCGTTCATTCAATCGTCGCTTTCTTCGTTTGTTTCTCCCGCAACTGCCCTCCGGTCTCTCATTTGATGTAAATTGTTATCTGGCTTCTCTCTCTCTCTCTCTCTCTCTCTCTCTCTCTCTCTCTCTCTCTCTCTCTATATATATATATATATATATATATATATATATATATATATATATATATATATATATATATCTGTCTCTCTCTCTCTCTCTCTCTCTCTCTCTCTCTCTCTCTCTCTCTCTCTCTCTCTCTCTCTCTCTCTCTCTCTCTCTCTCTCTCTCTCTCTCTCTCTCTCTCTCTCTCTCTCTCTCTCTCTCTCTCTCTCTCTCTCTCTCTCTCTCTCTCTCTCTCTCTCTCTCTCTGTCTCTCTTTGTTCTTTGTCTCTCTCTGTCTCTGTCTGTCTCTCTTTGTCTCTGTCTGTCTGTCTGTCTCTCTCTCTCTCTCTCTTTCTCTCTCTCTGTCTCTCTCTGTCTCTCTTTGTCTCTGTTTGTCTGTTTGTCTATCTGTCTGTCTGTCTGTCTCTCTCTGTCTCTCTCTCTCTCTCTGTCTGTCTCTCTTCCTCTCTTCTGCTTTCGGTTGTCGTCAGTTAATCGAGCCTTTCTGTCGATGTGTGTGTGTGTGTGTGTGTGTGTGTGTAGACAGGGAATTGTTTCTTCTTCCAACTGGATCGCAGTTTAAACGCATCTGACGACTGAAGACAACTGAAGAGACTTTCCAATGAAGTCATTTGCCCAATTGCACTCATTGTCGACGGATCCTCTGAGGAGGAGGATGGGGCGATGGAGAGGAAAGGTGCACTCGGCCAGTTGATTAAGGCGAACAACAACAGTCTAATTGTACTTCCGTGACCAAGACACACACACAGAGAGAGAGAGAGAGAGACAGACAGACAGACAGACAGACAGACAGAGACCAGAGACAGACAGAGACAGACAGAAAGAGACAGAGTGATTGTTGCTTTCATCACCTGCGTCCATAGTCAATAGGCTTAACTGAGATATCTTCTTGCAAGTAGAAACTCCCCCTAAATAATAAAATACATATTAGCGTCTCCGTCTGTCTGTCTGTATGTCTGTCTGTCTCTCTCTCTCTCTCTCTCTCTCTCTCTCTCTCCCTGTCTATCTCTGACGTCAGTTCTTCTATCCTACCTTGACTCTTGAGAGGCTGGATGTCTTCTAAGAACCGGTGGCTCTGCTCCGTAAACGAAGGAGGAAGCTCTCTTAAGTGGAGGAAGACGGAGAGGAAGAAGGGGAAGAGGAGGAAGAGGAGGAGGAGGGCTGGAAACATCCATTTGACGGCAGAAATTTGAGTGGAAAATAAATGAAGCGAATGAGATGCGAGTCAAAGGGCGTTGCAGAAACAGCGCGTGTTTAAACCGCGTAATTTCCTGGCGTCGTCGTCGTCGTCGTCGTCATCGTCATTGCTGTCTTTGTCGTCGTCATCCTGGGTCCAGTGACTGTGGTGGTGGTGGGGAGTGGGGGATGGAACAGTCGGTAACGTCTGCTCTTCCGTCCAAGTGACGTCATCGAAGCCAAACAGGTTCTCCCAGACGATAGAATTCTGCGAATGAGAGCATGACATTCATGATTCAACCGTAATGATCGTAATCTATAATAGGGACAATAACTCAATGGACAGAGGTACGTATCTTCTGACAACGACTACCAAAGGAATTGCGTTTGTTTGCAGCCATGGAGATCCAACTGTGTTAGACTCTCCATTGACCGGAGAGGTATGGGGGATACCCCACCCCATTCGAACCATCAATCAGACAAGAGAACCAGCCGAGCGTATCGGCTCCAAGACTTCACGGTCCAGTGGAGGACACCTGAAGGGAGCTCTCTCGTTCGGTCGGAAGACGGAAAATCCATGCGCAGGAAGTTATTTCCCAAAAGCTGAATCGTTTTGTTGAACATGAAGTCGCCCAACCATGGGCGTCAAGAGAATTTTTTCCCGGGGGGACGCAACATTTAGTTTACCTGAAAGAAAAGACATTTGGTTAAAAGTCTAAATTGCAAGAAAGACGAAAAATGTGACGCTTTTACTGAGTCAAGAAAGAGATCATCCTGATCATGTTCACGAAATAAGGTTCTTGTTTTGTGTTTTATTAAGATTAAATAGTGAGTAATTATTTATTATTTATTTTTTAGAAATTTATAATTTCCGGGGGTGCAGCTGCATCCCTTGAACCTCCCTCCTGACCCGATGAATCCAGTGCCCATCTATCAGTCCCGCCTACTCTACATTGACCTCTCTTGACCCCTGCCCTTATCGAGAAAAGCCCTCGCATCTCCCTCTCTCCTGCCCTCTCCTTCAGCCTCATAGTGGCAAATGAAGAGCAGCGTGACGTCATGACCCTTAGCGTGGGTGGTTGGGGGACTCAACCCCCACCCATTTGCAAGATGGAGCGTGGATCCATTTGGCTGGCAACCATGGTCTGGTCTCTGTACATGTACTTACATTTCTCACAAAGACTTGCGGGGTTTCGCGTCTCAAAATTCTTAAATACGCGTAACTAGAGTATATAGAATTATGATGAAACAGCAACATTGGGTGTTACGAAAGCTAAAATACATGAAAATGTAGTGTTTCTTTGAAAAGAGCCAAAATCCAAAGAGTTCTACCGATTGCATACATTCAGAGTTATGTCTGCCAAATTTGAAGTCCCTTATAGTCAAGGGGTTTGGCCACAATGCGCCGAGAACCCATGTTAAGCAATGAACCCAAGTTCAAAATACCGAGAGCGAGCGCCGTTAGTCCTTCATTTAAGGGCGTCTATGATATATATATATATATATATATATATATATATATATATATATATATATATATATAATAACAATGACAACTCTCTCTGTTTTCTTCATGAGCTGGGTCGACGGTTAGCTCAACAATCGGGAGACAAAAGGGATTAAGGCAGTTTCCTCTTCCAGCGTCTGTCAGTTGCAATTCAACGCTTCAGCGCAATCGCCTTCGAGGTTCTTTTCCACACTTCGAACCGGACGAGAGTTAGCAGCACACTATTTCTATATGTCTTCGGACAATTTTTCATAAGTCCTCGGGAATGAAGTACCGAGGGCTATATATATATATATATATATATATATATATATATATATATATATATATATATATATATATATATATATATATATATATATATATATCGGATACGAATATTTAATATACGACCGTATTTATTAGACGCCTGTATATATGCAGTGCTTTATATACCTTAATTACTTAGCTGGGTAATGAGCTGGACAGTATTTGCAATAAATTCATCGATGTCAATCTCTCGAGAGAAAGCTTCTCGAAATTAAAATCAGAATCGATTTGGAGCAAATCTCCTTCGCTTGCGTTTCCTGCGCCGCTGATATAGGGAAATGCGCCTACGAATGCGATGGGGATTAATGCGCCTGGAAAGTAGTTCCGGCATGTGACGTCGGTCGATCGATTTGAGGACGGAGGACGGAGGACGGAGAACAGAGGACAGAGTGTGTCCGAGAACAAGACCCGTGTGGGAGGGGGCGGCTTAAGATCAAAGCAGTCTATTTTCATCTTCGGTCACGTGCCGTCTTCATTTCGCGCCATTAAAATCGGACTTTGACAACACCTACGCAGGTGTCGTGTTATATCGGCATCGGTGACACACAGAACAAAGGCAACAACACCGCTAATGATACAGTATCAGGATGTGGAGAATGTATCTGGCGACTGAGTTGATCTCTGGCGGATGAAAGAGTCGACCGCTCCGTTTGAACGGTGAAGAGATTACGAGGTACAAGGATGCTTTTGAAAAATTGTGAAAATTGTTGGAATTTGAATGAGTATTAAGGTTTGAAATGTTGTAAAGGGGATTCTTTGATGTACTGTGGTAGCCAGTGATGGGCAAAATACTTTTCAAAAGTATTTTCAAAATAGAAAATAAAATAGTGCAATAAAAGTATTTTGAAAATAACAAAATGAAATACTTTACAAAAGTATTTTCAAAATAGAAAATAAAATAGTGCAATAAAAGTATTTTGAAAATAACAAAATGAAATACTTTACAAAAGTATTTGCATAATACAAAATAAAATAGTATTTTCAAAATACTTTTTGGAAAATACTTTCGTAAAATACTTTGCCTTACGTCAATAAATTGATTCTTGCATTGCATCACAATATTGTATTAAGGTTTTCTACAGCAGCAGATTCAACACAGTCCATCGTCCATTATGGCCAGTAAAAACTAAAAAACCAACCGCAAATGTCAGTTCCTCGGCAAAGTTAGCATAATTCCTGAACTGTTGAACACGAGAACAACTCACAAGAACAGTGTAAGTCTGTTGGCCTTACAAGTTGACAACAAACTTAGATAAAATTCTTAAATTTTTATTTTTAAAAAGTATTTTGGAAAGTATTTCCTTAAGGTTACAAATACTTCTTAAAACTATTTTGAAAATAATGAAATAAAATAATTTTAAAAAGTATTTTTAAAATAGAAAATAAAATAGTATTTTTTATTTTCAAAATAGAAATACTATTTTCAAAATAGTATCTTGCCCATCACTGGTAGGCCATAGCGAGGATGGCTGAATACAAGACAATTGAAAGTACTGCGCCTATACTAGCACACAGTGGCGTAGCGAGGCAAAATGCCCCCGGGGCGAAAAATAATCGCCGCCTTTTCGTTAAAATTCTTGACAGGCAAAAAAACCTTATCGCTACTTCCTAAAAAATTTTCATATGCAAAAAAAGGTTTTCTAAAAAAATGCCGCCCCTAGAGCAAGTGCCGCTTGGGGCGGTTCGCCCCCCGTCGCTACGCCACGGCTAGCACATGAGACTTAAGAGGAGGCAAAAGTTCATCCGTAATGCCCACAGGGTCCGGTGCCGATCCCCCTTTTGTGACCATCAGCCCCTGGGGTGGCTATACGCCATTCATCGGCGGACGGGTACTCGGTCTTTTCCGCCGAATCTATGGTTACCTTCGCAATGCTGCCATTGCTACTCAGTTTGCCACTGCAATCTGGTGAAGGTCGAGTCAACCAAAGGACTTCTATAGAACAACTGCTATATGCGAAATAAACCTCTCTTAAGTTGCAGATGAACTAACGGTCATATAGAATTAATTAATCGGTGCTACGCGCATAAGAAAGGACGCTTACGAGAACTAATTGATGGATTTATTTGTGTCTGTTTCTCCTGAATGCACTTGGGTTGCCATTAAATACGCCGGAGACCCTATAGGCTGGCCGAAGGCTCCTGGACATCAAAGCAGAAGGCGATAATAATTATCATGACACTGACTTCATCTGTTGCCTCACTCAGCCTCCTATTCTAGTCAGGACCCAGGTGTTAATTAAACCAGTTCGGAGTATATGAGGAGCAAAGACAGGCGCCGCCTTTGGAGGCCCACAGACGCCGATCGAGCGCCGTGCTCGAATGCGCTGAACAGAGACGGACAGTCGGCCTCTCTATGCCCTGTATACAGTAGGACATGGTAAGCTGCTTATCTCGGAAAATAACAGAAAACGAAGAAAACGAAAGGAAATTAACATTCACCACCTGTACTCTCTTACGATCTCCGCTGGAATTCCTGTCTTCTGCCAATCAGCGTTCGTTGGCCGCCTATTAATTACTTCCGGACGACGTTAGACCAAATACATGCAGAAGAAGGAAGCTGCAATATAATGCAATATTATCATTTGGGACACGTACAG
This sequence comes from Metaphire vulgaris, assembly GCA_018105865.1. Classification (NCBI taxonomy): domain Eukaryota; kingdom Metazoa; phylum Annelida; class Clitellata; order Crassiclitellata; family Megascolecidae; genus Metaphire; species Metaphire vulgaris. The sequence goes on along the minus strand of CM030851.1, from coordinate 486,482 downwards.
AGGAAGAGCGACGCTAGGTCAACACAAGGAAACGGTCTCTGGAACGAAACATAGAGGGCTGCCAAAGGACGTTGGGCGGGTGACGTGGAGGACTCAGGAGGACAGGGCTGCAAATGTCAGCAGCAGCAGCAGCAGTCAGGAAAAGACAGGCTATAGACAAGGGAAATTCCCGCTGTCATCTCAGCTTCATTTCATGAAGGAACTAGGAGGAGGAGGAGAAGAAGATGATGATGCTACTACTGCTACTGCTGACTATGATAATGATGATGATGATGATGATGATGATAATGATGATGGTAATGATGATGATGGTGGTGGTGGTGGTGGTGGTGGTGCATTGTGCTAATGTTGCTGATCAAGAGACAAAGATGAAGAGGTTAACATAGGGTCAAGAAATTATGAAAATCGATCAGACGATGCATCCTTTTGTTTAAATTCACACTGGTTCCCTCTTGTCCATGACCTCTTGACCCTAAAGAGACTACTCCACGTAGGAACCGATCGTTTGATTGACAGCAGTCAGATGACAAGTGGTTGCTATGGACCGTCTGCCATAGAAATGACTCTACGCTGTAAAAGTGGTTTTCTTCTCGCAGAATTTCAGCGCCGAGTGATAATAATGTTTAAAGCATTCGAGTCGAAGTTTAGTTTCTCTTTCGTCTTCGAAACCCATTGGATGACGTCAGTTGGCCTCTGTGTTGGAAACTCAGTCGCTATTCGCCGAATGATCGATCACACATCTCAAGGGGAGCATCGTGTTTGTATGTGTGGGGGGTGGTGAGGGTGGTCGTATCAGGGCCACTGTCGCCCCTCAAATTCTCTGGTAAAAATTACTGCGAGAATTACATTTGAGGCCAAAATAACAACATCACCGAATGGCCGGATACGCAGTAATCTACGCCCGACAGAAAGCAAATTAACCACCTTTGATTTATGCTGCCTCCGTCTCTGTATCTGTCTCTGTCCCTGTATCTGTATCTATGTCTGCCGCTGCCGCTCTCCCAAAGATATTTCAACAGGATGTGATTAATGATTAAGTCGGAGTTATCGCCGGATACATCTTCGTTAAAGAGCTTCGTTAATTAGAGGAGAAAGAAGAGGAGGAGGGGAGGAAGAGGAAGAAGATGCTAACATTGGTCGTTTGGTAGTCTGGGGCGCACTGACATTTGGAAAATGAGGTTGTAAAAGCTACGAGAGGAGAAAACCTTCGAAGAGCAGCAGAGAGAAGGAATCCAGAGGCAGAAGAGAGACAGGCAGTTCGGAAGGGAAAGAGACGGAATTATTATAATAGCCTTTAACAACTTCATAACAATAGCAGTAATAGCGGGGAAAATAAGAGAAACAAGCCAATGAAGTTGGCAAAGCATGCAGACAAAAATCAAGAAAAAAAATTAAAGATATGAACTAACATAGAGATGGAAAATTCTGTTGCAGATATGAAAAATATATATATAGAAAAGGTAGGCTAACAAGCACAGAAATTGGACATTAATAAATGCAATGTAGCGATTAGAGAAATCAGAACAGAAGGAGGAGTTGAGAGAGAGAGAGAGAGAGAGAGAGAGAGAGAGAGAGAGAGAGAGAGAGAGAGAGGAGAGAGATGTATTTTCAGGCAATCATCTCTCTTTGTTGAGACTGAATGTAACTTTCAGTGGTTTTAATTTCCCTGCACAATGCCGACCAACTGTCGGTCCATCATTGTTGTTGACAGCGTCTCTCGCTTGTTCTCGGGTCTAAATGGCTCCATTGCATTGCGGGTGATTGGATGGTGGGGTGGTGGTGAGGATATCCTGATAAGAAATATTTTCCACTTTCCAGTCTTCATCACCCGCCTTGCCTGTTGCTGATTTGCGAATTTTGATTTTTTTATTTAGAGATAGCGAACTTTTATGTAGAATGATCGAAACGAAGAAGATAGAAATTTAAAAAAAAGAACTCCGCAAATCCTGCAAATGCAAAAAGAGAGATCGGCTGAAAATGCTGGATTTCCCGCGATCACCACAGCCGAGGAAACCGATGGAAACGCAACTGAAAGCAAAACATTATCTTAGATTACAACACAAAGACAGCAAGACAGCGGCAATGCTCCACTGTCTGTCTCTGTCCCTGTCTGTCTATAATAATAATAATAATAATAATAATAATAATAATAATAATAATAATAATAATAATAATAATAATAATAATAATAGTAGTAGTAATAGTAATAATAATAATAATAATAATAATAATAATAATAATAATAATAATAATAATAATAATAATAATAATACAGTAGTAGTAATAGTAATAATAATAAATAATAATAATAATAATAATAATAATAATAATAATAATAATACAGTAATAATAATGTGATTGTAAGTGGTTTAGGAGGCTAATTAAGCCTGTGTGAAAACCACTGCTCTGCATTCAATCTGTCTGTCTGTCTCGTGATCACAGACAAGATCAGGAGCATGGAACCAGCTGGGTTGCAGCTGGTGCATAAGTGGAGCGGTGGAAGTGCAGTTGTCTAAAGGTGTGTTGACTTCTTTCATCTTTTAATGACGACGTGTCTTCGGTCAACAGCTGCGTTGATTTCTGGTTCGGCAAAATCGGTGACTTCAAAGCGTCGGTCACCTCCTCACCTGGCGAATGGCAGCAAAATAACCCCCCACCCAGATGAACTCCTCCTTTGATGCCAAGCCGACAACACCGATCACAGAAGACAGTTGGACAATCGGAGATTAAGATTCCCTCCCAGGAAAAAACTCATGCAACTGACATTTGCTCTCTCTCTCTCTCTCTCTCTCTCTCTCTCTCTCTCTCTCTCTCTCTCTCTCTCATGTGGCGTTAAAATTCTCTTAATTTTGAAATAAAAATAAACAGGCCCATCATGAAAATAGGCCCACCGATTTTCGAGATAACTTTTTTTGCTTGTCAGCACGATTTTCAGCACGATTTGGAAGGGAGATAACCTTTTTTGCTTGTCACTTGTCAGAGATTTTCAGTATAGACGACGGCCTTTTTTTCTCAGCAGTTGTTGACTAACATTAAGAAGGCGATAAAGACTTTGACTTACTCGAATCCAATCAAACTCAAGTAACGTTAAGTAATGCGGGATACTAGATTGGCCTTGTATGGCTATTAGATTAAGTACGGTGACAGTTTCGCAGTAATTGAACGATGCATTGTTGGCATTGTTTGCTGCAAGCTTCTGTTATTTGTAGATGTAAAGACAATACGATACAGAAGGAGAACACGGGAACAAACCAACCAGAGGAAAAGAGGACAAAGAAGGAGAATACAGGAACAAACCTGCAAGAGGACAAAGAATGAGATTACACTGCAAGACCATAAAGTGAATGAATGGTCGAGTGGAACATAGTGGTTATCACACAGGTCAGAACCTACTGTACCACTCTAAAGCTTGCTATTATTATTATTATTATTATTATTATTATTATTATTATTATTATTATTATTATTATTATTATTATTATTATTATTATCCTATTGTGCCAATTCAAATCCAGTCATATTAAAGTATATTACTAAATATAAAATATTATTATTATTATTATTATTCATTTCAGACTTGCAGTCGTTCCATTGTGTGTTTCTGTAATATAAGCAGTTGTTGACTAACATTATCTGAAGGACTTGGCTTCAAAAGGCGAAAAAGACTCAACTTAGAGCAGCTTCTTTTTAAAAAAAAGTCGAATAGAAGGAAAATGCAGACAGGGAATCGAGTGCAGGAAAGATTGGCACTTCGTGTCAAATGGCCAGAAGAGGGACCTAAATTTTTCTTTTCCGGATGAAAGTGATATTTTTGAACGCAAAATGAGAGAACGCGGCTTTTCGGATCAAGAGAAATGATTGTCAGACAGATGGAATTGCGTAAAACAGGTAGACAGCTATAGTCCGACTTTGGCTGTGACATTTCGGGTGATTTGCACTCATTGTAAAGGTAGTTAAGCTAAACTATTTATAAAGTAAATTTGCGTAGATAAACCATGTCAGAAAATAGCCCAATTTGAACTTTTAAAAGTAGTTTGACTATCGGTGGCGCAACCAGTTTCCGGAATATGGGGAGGGGCGGGCACATCGACATTGTCAGGTTTTCACCAAAAAGCGTCGTCGTATTAATCTCCTGCGCTTTTAATTTCTTCTTTCATTCTCATCATACTATCCCCACCCACCCTCAAACTACCCAACGTTTTGCAGAAATTCCACGACCGGTCAGCGACCAAATAGGGAAGCCTAGTTCCCCTCCCGCCCCCTGTGGCTTCGCCTATGTTAACCACTGTCAGCTATTCTGACACTTTTATACATTTTCTGCTTACAAATGCACGTTTTTCATAACATAAATACTTAGTTTCTGCTTCTTCTGTTTTTGCTCATCGCTAACACTTCAAAACAGCGAAGAACAATTGACGAAGGAAAGGAAGACAGGCGGGGGCGGCGGCGTGCATAAGAGCTAGAAATGAGTAACACCGAAGATACAGCAGCCAAAAGTCTAACTACAAAAGTTGTTGGAAAAGTAGTTAAACTTTTAGCTACAGCAACCAAAATAAGCAGTTAAGCCTAGACTAGCCATGCAATTAGTTTAACAAATAGCAGTTATTAGATCACTGTTTCAACTAAACTTTCCCAGCTAAACTAATAGCTGCAGTTTTTCTAATAATAAGTATTGTCATCGCTGGACAATTGCATTTTCAAGATGATGCTTTGAATTATTATTACGAACATTTCTATAGCGCAAATTATCGCAAAGCAGCAAATGCACTCATGTCAGTTGCGAACCAGATCAATCAAACAAGAATGTCTTCAGTTGTTTCCTAAAAGATAACAGCGTCATGGTTGAGTCAGAGGAACGCAATGTTGCTGGCAGACTGTTCCAAACAACCGGGCCAGCAATGGCCAGGTTGCGGTCACCAAAGCCTGTCCGAGTTCGAGGCACTGCAAGTGTGCTGGTCAAGGCGGAGCGCAGATGCGACCGACCAGGCAACTTAGCCGTCGAGCAGAACATATCAGTTAGATATGGCGGAGCAGAGCTGTGTTGGGCCTTGAACAGGATGGTCCTGAGTTTAAAAGTCACGCGTTGACCGACCGGGAGCCAGTGGAGCTCCTGTAGTACTGGTGTGATATGATCGAACTTCCTCTCTGGAACACCAAGCGTGCAGCTGCATTCTGGACGAGTTGAAGTTTCTGTATCAGATGGTCACTGATGCCATAAAGGATGCTGTTGCAGTAGTCGAGTCTGCTGCTGATGAATGCTTGAGCCAGCATCCTAGTTGCGTCAGGTGTCAGCGAGTTCCTCACTGCCCGCAGCTGGCGAAGCTGGAAGAACGACTTCCTGCAAACTGATGCAACGTGGTTGGCCATTGTCAGTTGACTATCAATTAACACCCGAGGTTATTGACCACTGTAGCACATTCGATGGTGGCGTCAGGACGGCGTAAGGCATTTATTGTAATCTTTTGAATCTGTTGTCTTGTGCCCAGCCAGATAATTTGTGTCTTATCTTCATTCAGCTTTAGACAGTTCTCCGCCATCCAGCCCCGGATTCTAGTGATACAGTCACTTAACTGGTCCATTAATGCTTGCTCTCCACTCGCATTCCCGCTGCTGTAGATTTGGATGTCATCAGCGTATCCGTGCCCAGACATTCCACAGGCAGCAATGATGTTGAACACATCTGACACGTACAGAAGGAACAGGACAGGTCCGCATACTGAACCCTGAGGTACTCCATAGGGGAGGTGCAAGGTTTCCGATAGAAGACCACGGTAAGCCACCTGTTGTGAGCGGTCAGTGAGAAATGATGATAGCCAGCCAAGCGCCGCCCCCGTGATGCCAAATTTGTACTGTAGGCGCCGTAGAAGGATTTCGTGATCCACGCAGTCGAAGGCTGCGCTGAGATCGAGGAGGCCAAGCAATGTGACCTGTTTCCGGTCTATAGCACCAAGGATGTCAGATAGCACCTTTAGCAGCGCCGTTTCGGTGCTATGGTGGCGTCTATAAGCGGACTGGAGTCTTGGCATCAGTCCCTCGCCCTCGATGAATTCTATGACGCGCCCAATGACAACCCTCTCGACGACCTTCGAAATGAAGGTCAGGTTGCTAACCGGCCTGTAGTTTTTTAGGTCATCCCGATCCAGGCCTGATTTCTTCAAAATTGGAGTAACAATAGCATGCTTTTGCGACTGTGGTAATTGTCCTTCCTTTAGGGACACGTTTATCATTGCCGTAACATAGGGCAACAGTCCATCAATTACCTCCTTCAGAAGAAAGGTCGGGATGAATGACTACAGAGGACTTGTTTTTCGGAGTCTGAACTTCTGAAGACCAATTTTGTGAAATTGAAAGTTGAAAGGCATTGTGATAGCCACACGGGGGCTTCTACTGTATCTCCCCGATTCTGGTTGAGATCGGTCGCGTGATTACATAAAACGGTCGAGAAATTTTGTGGAGGAGGAGAAGGAGGAGGAGGAGGAGGTAGCAGGATCGAAAAGAATACACGAATGTGCCATGAACTCCCCCGACGACCGTGCTTTTTATGTTCGTCGAAGGCTTTTTGACCCTCCCCGCCCCCAGCCCCCAGCCCCGTCCTCTATTCAGGGAACGATGGCTTATACATCGCTGCTGTTCAAAGGCTCTGGTTCTGTCCGTGGAAAAGCCGAGAGTCGCTTCAGTTGCAGTTTGCAGTTTGAGACGCAATCTGTATTCCACAGATGGACAAAGTGATTTCGATTGGTTAAACTTAATAATAGAATATAAATTATTATCTGCGTTTTGACGTAACTTCATCCGAGCGCGGCTGCTCGTCCGACCGAGTTTTGGGCTTCAGAGTGCAGCCGGAAGTGCATTCACTCGCACTTTTCACGATTCTCTCTGCAACAGACAAAGAGGGTGTTCGTTGAAACCGTTTGACGCTGACTTATTTGTCGCTTCTGTCATTTTTCCTCTCCAGACAACAAACTCCCTCTTGGAGTCAACTACCGTCTCTTGCTGTATCCATCGGCCTCTTCTTATCACTCTGTATCCCCGCCTGGCTGCTGGGATTGCACTGTGTCTTATCGCTTGTCTCTCTCTCTCTCTCTCTCTCTCTCTCTCTCTCTCTCTCTCTCTCTCTGTCTTCTTCTTTGACCGTCTCTGTTCCTCTGTTCGTCTGATGACGTCATTCGGCGTCCCTCTGGTGGCGAGCCGAACAGAGACGTTCTTGTGCCGGGTTTTCCGCTTATCACTCTGATTCTACGCTGAACTGATAAGAAACGAAAGAGGGAGATAAGGATGAGCTGAGGGAGAAGAGATAGCGGGAAATGAAGATATCTCGCAATACATTTTTGGAAGAAGACATTTGAGCAGATTTTACGGTCAAATTCTCTCGTTAAAATAGTCACAATTTGTGCCAAATCTTCACCTGTTTAATTGTAAAGGTGAGAGCGGTGTAATAATGGACGATGAGGCGCTATAGAAGCATCGTAGTCTCTGTCCTTGTTTGTCTTTCACAGAAAGGTTTTCGGATTAGAAAATGGATGAGGATTACCCCCCAATTTGTTCAAAGTAAGATTTCATCCAATAAACTAATCACAACCGACGACAATAATTAGACCCTGAAAACATTGTCACGTCTCTCTCTCTTCTCTGTCTGTCTGTCTGTCTGTCTGTCTGTCTCTCTCTCTCTCTCTCTCTCTCTCTCTCTCTCTCTCTCTCTCTCTCTCTCTCTCTCTCTCTCTCTCTGCCATGTTGTTTATCCTGGAAGAGATTAGAGGAGGAAAGATAAAAGCCTGTGGTCGTATGATAAGATAATTGCAATAATATCATCAGTCACGCAAATAACGAATCTTAATCCAGCTCTATTATTAGCCGTTCACATTCAGAGTGTCATTCGCCAGGGTACAAAGACGGACAAAGAGAGGGACAAAGTAAAGGACATGCAATGTTTTGTCCTTCTGGCCTCCGACTAGAAGATGACGTCATAAGTTTAAATCTGGCCTTATGCGTGACTTGGCCTCCTTCGAAGCGCTCTGTTAGTCCTGAGTGCTTCTTCCGTTGCGTTTCTCGTCGCAGACATCAATTATAATGTTGCGTTCTTTTATTGAAATAGAATTCTTAAAAAACACAACCAGGAAAGCAGTTTACTTGAGTTCTAGAACGGATAAATTTGTTCGTTTAAAGACCAAGAACAATTTTACGGAACTTCTCGCTGCTTAGACTTAGTATTAGTCACCACTTAGGCCTTGATCTAAAAAAAGGTTAGGCTCTGGTTTTCCTGCTCCATTCCTCTGCGGCTATTTCCAGTCGTTCCAGCGATTGTCATGCACTGTGTTCTGTTTTGCTCTCTCTCTCTCTCTCTCTCTCTCTCTCTCTCTCTCTCTCTCTCTCTCTCTCTCTCTCCGCGTTCTTCAATAACATCAAATATAAGAGGAGATGGCTCCTAGGAGTCTCAAAGACTACAGTGCATAACACCAAAAACACAGGTGAACTTAGCCACTGATTGACGGTCAAATCCTGCTGCCAGGTGTCTTGTGTGGACGAAGGCAAATGCAAAGGTAGAGGTAGACCCGTACTCGAATGGTCGGGCGCTGATCTCCGGTTACTAAGACAAGCAGCGAAGCAGATGGCCGCTGATGATCCAGAGTAGTTTGCCATTGCTTTTTCTAGATGCGCGTTTTACCCTCGCAGCTTTACGCTGCTACCAATTTATCGACGCCTAAGCGATGAACGGCTTGGTTGGCCGCCGGCACCACGACTCGATCCCGAGATGGTCACCCATCCAAGTACTAACCACTCTCCACGCCGCTGAACTCTCTGCGTTCTGGCGGGAACCGGTCGCGCAAAGCCAAATGGGGCCAATTAGACGCTCACGAGAACAGGTTGCATTCGTGGGATGTCATGTTTCTGGCATGACGGATCTGCTGACATTTTCGTCAACAATTCGCTTCTGTCACTTCCCGAAGACACGCTGTCATTGCGTTATTCATACAGAGACTATGTCACGTGACATGACATATCGCAGCAATTTGCTGAGCAAGCGCGGATTCGTAACCGAGTCCACTGCTCTCTGAGAGCAGAAGGTGGGATCGAAGAGACCCCGCGTCGAATGTCATTTATGTGCCGCCAATATAAAACCATCGAACAGTTATTGGGGATGGATAGACAAGCAGATACTCTCTCTCTGTCTCTCTCTGTCTCTCTCTGTCTCTCTCTCTCTCTCTCTCTCTCTCTCTCTCTCTCTCTCTCTCTCTCTCAGCCAACAAACTCTTAACAGTAAATATTTGCCATTTAACCCCTTAACTGGGTATTTAACTGTAACTCAATGTAAAATGAACGGATATATCCGGGGTCCCCAGTTAAGAGGTTAAAAGTCGTCGTTCGACTCGATGTTTGTCTGTGTTTGCGATTCAAGGAAACACAGAAAATCCTAAGCGACAGTTAATTACTGACAGCTGGAGTCTGCATAATTTTGCAAAGTTCAAATCGTGTAAGTGTCAAAAAAGAGAGACAACGAATCAGATATGTTCCCAAGCGATGAGTCTGTTGTTGATCCTGTAGTCTGTCCATGTTGTAACATCTCTGCAAGTTTCTCCAATTGATTCGATCGTTAAGGGACCCATTGAAAAGCAGGATTTGTGTGTATGCGTGTTTGTCTGTGTCTGTGTGTCTGAGTGTGTGTGTGAGAGGGAGGGAGAGAGAGAGACGCTCAGATCATCGTAAAATACAAATATGTTTCGTGAATGGGCGGTTGATTGACGATGACGTCTGCTTTCCAATTGAGGTCGTCTGCTCAACGCAATCTTCCTTCTGTGAATAAACATATTTCGTATGCTAAAAACGAGAACCCGTCTGATAAATTCTCTCTCTCTCTCTCTCTCTCTCTCTCTCTCTCTCTCTCTCTCTCTCTCTCTCTCGTTTCATAATGCCGCTCTTATCAGTGGACTTTCAACCAATCGGCTGGGGTCGTAAAATGTCAGGATCTTTTTATTCATGAATAAAAACAAAAATCTCCCGATGCCCTTTTTCAGCTGCGATGTTCTTTTAGGGGTGTCCATTAATTACGTCATCAATTTAAGGGGGTTGAAAAAGTTTTGACAGTTGTTGACAGGGGAGAGGGGGTCAAGAGAAGTTGACGTCAACAATTTCTCTTTTACAAATAATCAAATAATAGGAAATTTCATGGAATACTACTTATTATAATGGAAAAAAGCATGACAAAAAGGTCACCACCACATTTTGACACTCGAGCAAAGAGGGGAAAATGAAAATAATAACTTTGTTATTGGGACCTGTCATTGATCTTGGGGGTCAAAAGTTTTTGACGTAATTATAGGGGGGATCACTGAAAGTTGTTGTTGATGATGATGATGATTACTATTATTATTATTATTATTATTATTATTATTATTATTTTGATGATGACGATGACGATGATGATGATGATGATGATGTTTCAGTTTCATGTTGTGTCCTCTGATTCCATCATACTGCTTCATCGTAGAAAAATTTATCTGGGCATTTCCACTTTGTTTGTTGGTGTTTTGTATGCCTCAATTAAATCTTCTCTCGTTCTCCATTCTTCCAATTAAGGTTGCTGTCAATCCGCATTGTTCAGCCTTTCCTCATAGGACATAGGTTAATCTCTGTTATCATTTGATCATACTCTGTAGCTTACGTTAAAAGTCAGCGTCGATTTCTTAGACTCCTTGTCATTTGTGTTTTGACCTTTTTGACCTTCACGGCTGACAGCTTTCTCCTCCTTCGATCGCCAATCTTAAGAGTTCAGAAGAAAAATTGAAGCGGCAACACTCTGTCTATGCAAAGACTTTCAACGGGCGCTATGTAATCAGTGGAAAGAAGTTTGTCGTTTCAATCAACCTTCGAAAGAGTGCAGAGACGAAAACAAAGCGATCGGATGCCAACCGTTTGCTTTGCTACGACTTCTCGGCGTTATTTCTGGGTATAGTTTTTCAAACTCTCCTGCCCTTCTAACTCCTTCCCATCTTCCTTCCCTCTGTCCCTGCGTCGACAGCTGTATATTTATCATTTTCTACGTCCTCGTTCCAGAACCGAGCTTTAGGTCAAAAGGTCAATGTCCGGTAGGTAGGATCACGTGACCAGTCTGCCACTGAGGGAGGAAGAACACACTTCTGCGAGACGAAATCTCTTTTTTCTACTTTCTCCTTAGAGATTTGTTTAAGGTCTTCTATTATTAGTTCTCGTCCGATGATCCGTCTCTAGGTCAATTGCTCCTCTCCTCCTCCTCCTCCTCCTCCTTTTCCTCCTCTTGTCCTGGATATGCTTTATGGCACAGGTGGCACAGGTAAGACGGCGACCTCTTGCAAAGGTTTTCGTGACGTGGGTCGTCTGCGAGTGACGCCGCCAGAATCGCTGAGAAACCACGCAATCGACGTCACCTCTTCGTCTCTACACCTGTCTTTTCTTTCGTTCACTCGTATTTAGTGCATATTATAGGATGCAGTCTACGCACATTCGGTTCATCGCTTCCCTCTGGTGAGGCGTCGAAACAAATAAAAAAGCGAAAACAGCGAATGTCACCAGAGCAGAGAGACAGACAGATAGACAGAGACAGACAGAGGGGTTTAGTGCTTTTAAAGTGTTCACTGTACAGTATATCTTAATTCACCCAATTATTTGACGCTGCGAAATAAGTGACAAATCGCTTTTTCTTCGTCTTCCTCCTCCTTCTTCCTTTTATCGTTTTCTTATTTTGACGCCTAATGCTTAAAATCGCACAGTGTGGTTTCCATCTGAGGCAGTTGTTTTCTATCTCTGAATTAAAAACGATATGTTCCAATTGAGAGAAATTCCCGCTCTCTTGACAGTTTCAGCGTCCACGGAACTTTTTCGCAATCCTTCATTTATCTTTATCTTTATCAGCGCCTATTGGGCGTTCGGTCGTGTTTGATTTCTTCTGTGGATAGATTTCGGCGTAATTTTCTCTGCGAGTATTTCTCTTGTGCTCTGATAGTGTCTCTCTTCAGCGGTCAATGCATAGCTGGTTATAGTCGAAAGTCAAAAGAGAGAAAGCGATGAGCGATCGCTTAATAATCTGAAATTTTTGGCGCAATTCTTGGTTGGATTTTCAAACTTTCCGATCGAAGAAACGCTCCAAAGTGTCTGGATCATCAGGATGTCGTTTGCTTTGAAAATAAATCGCGAACGAACAGAAGAATGAGGTCAGGAACTTCGAGTAAGTTCCTTACTGACCTTTAGATCACAGATGCAGATGGTCTCTGTTTCCATGAGACGTAAAAAGCAGCACACACACACACATCATTTGCTCAGTTAGACCAGCGCTTTATGCTTTAGGTCTAATTCTAAATCTATTATTCTAATTGTAATTCTAATTCCCATTCTACTGTGATTACAGTAATTACTACTTAGACTACTTCTAACTCGTCTATATGGCTTCACGGTCTTAGCGAGAAGAGTTTCTGACGAGGCGTTAGTTTCTGAGAGCTTTTATTCGCTAATTCTAGAATCAATTTGAGAATTCTCCATTTCGAATAAGGACCGAAAGGATTATATCGGCGTATTTTAGAGAGAGGGAGAGATGGGGGAGAGGGGGAGATAACCAGCCTTCTCATTTAGAGCCATTCTGATGCGTTCGATTGAGATGGGAAATCTTCGTAGACGTAGAAATGCGTCGACCAAACAACACGCCATTTGCAAAACATATCTGAAAGACACAAGGATTCGCCGAGGCGGGAGCGATTTCTTAGAGCGATCCTATATGCTGCTGTAGGCCTACTGGTCGTAGCTTCCTATTTCAACGCAATCCCCACTGCTCGGCAGCACACGTGACCACAGATATATACTCATAGACTCGATGCTGTTTGGTGTTACCGCTGTGTTTATTCTGCGAATTTTCGACGCTGTCTTTCTGAGAACCGAGAAAACAAGATTATGCTCCGAAGTCCGAACCTTTGTTTAAACACCGATCGACAAAAACCTCGTCAGCTCTTCGATCTGTTGGCAGAGGAGGAGGAGGAGGACGAGGAGGAGGATGAGAAGAAGAAGAAAGAGGACGAGGAGGATGAGAAGAAGAAGAAAGAGGACGAGGAGGAGGAGAAGAAGGAAGAGGAGGAGGAGAAGGAGAAGAAGGAAGAGGAGGAGGAGAAGGAGGAGGAGGACGAGGAGGATGAGAAGAAGAAGAAAGAGGAGGAGGAGGATGAGAAGAAGAAGAAAGAGGACGAGGAGGACGAGGAGGATGAGAAGAAGAAGAAAGAGGACGAGGAGGATGAGAAGAAGAAGAAAGAGGACGAGGAGGATGAGGAGGAGGAAGAGGAGGAAGAAGAAGGAGGAGGAAGAGGAGGAGGAAGAAGAAGAGGAGGTCGAGTAGGAAGAGGAGGAGGAGAAGGATAAGAAGGAAGAGGAGGAGGAGAAGGAAGAGGAGAAGGAGGAGGAGGAGGAGAAGGAGGAAGAGGAGGAGAAGAAGGAGAAGAAGAAGGAAGAGGAGGAAGAGGAGGAGGAGAGGGGCCAGCTGTTGTGTGTCTTGGTCGTACAATTTCCTAGCGTAGATGGAGCCGAGGGTGGGGTGTTGCTATCCACTGCACCCAGTTGACCGCTCTCTGCTAGGGGGACTGCATGTGCCTGGCAGTGACTGTCATTCCGTGAAGGAATTTCCGCTTGAAATGGTCTCTAAGGAAGTGTCGGAGTGGTTTCCAATTCCAGACCGGATATCCTGTCTCCCGCTCCAACGCACTTACGTCCTATTATAATAAAGATCCTTTCTAAGAAGACGAAGAACCAGGAGATGGAAACGGTGACGCCGGTCAAGGCTGATGATGCCCACGATGAAACTGGGCTGCTGCTGCTGCTGCTGATTATGCTGATGATTACGATTACTATGGAAACGACGGAGATGGCGAGGGCGTTGCTAACGACTGTGCCGTTGTCGTTGACAACCGTCGATGTGTGCAACAGTAGCATAGCTACTCAGCAGTAGCGGCGCCTGCAATTTCAGTATCTATCTATCTATCTAACATCTATGCAACGTGTCTGTTGCGCCGAAGACGATGACAAAGTGAAACCTTACCCAATGCATAGGCCTATAGCTGACAATGATTGTCGTAACATGAGTACAGTAATAAGGACACATAAGCTAATTGCCGTCTATAGACATTCTGCAGCCAAATAGAAGCACGATTTTAGCATTCAATGCCCCGACACATGAACATCTGAAAATCTCACAATTCTCTATGGCAGTTATGTTTTTCGGTTTAATAGACGAGCCAAATTAACAATCTCAAATATCAGTTCTGTAGAACGTTAAATGCAGAATCCGTGGGTATATGACATTATTTAATTTTCAGAGAGAGAGAGAGAGAGAGAGAGAGAGAGAGAGAGAGACTGGGTCGAAATAGACTGGGGACAGTGGGGGTGGTAACCACCCTGTTAGAACTTAGAAGGACTTAGGAAGAAGTCGTAACGAAAAGATTCTAGCAGCGCGAGTGTTTATGTTAGTTGCTTATCTGCAGACAAACAGGTGGTTTTCGATTTGCGTAGAAGAGTCGATTTCTTTCGGTAACCATCGGTCGACTTTTAAAAGTCGATTCAGACGATACAAGTAAAGAGTCGGCGAAAAAATAAAAATTTAATTGCAAATAGCAAGTGAGTAAGTAAGTAACGTTCAGATTAATGTGGTGACTCGTCCACGGGTGGACTGCGTGAACGCATTACAGAGTTAAAGCAAGTCAAACCTCACATTTGCAAAACATCTTCCACCATTTTGGACCACTTCGTCGTCGTCGTCATCATCATCATCATCATCATCATCATCATCATCATCAATCAATCATCAATCAATCATCACCTCTCTGCTATGAGACAGGTTCAGGGCTCCATTGTTTCCAATCAGGTTCAGGGCTCCATTGTTTCCAATCCTCTCTGTGCTTTACCTCTTTGATTTCTGCAACGTTTAGTAAGGCTGTGCAGTGTGCATCTGTTTTCGTCATCCAGTGTCCAATAGAGCTTTCCTTCGTTTTCCTTTTCGTCTCTTTTCTCTGTATAGGCTAATTAATTCGATCCATTACTGCTATAAGCAATGATTCTCTACAAATATTTCATAAATCGGACCATTTACAAAACCGATCAGTTAAGATTGAAACACCGATAGGGCCTATATTGGTTGCGTCAGTGTTCCAATCGCAAATCGTCCATTCTGTCTTTTAAAATCCAAACTGCTTTTGGTTTCAAAGGAAGACAACTATCCGGATGGAGTAAATGAAATCGCGTCCATCGACCATAGATGGACATCGTCGACAGCGGCGTAGCCAGGAATTTTATTGGGGGAAAGAATAATTCTTAACTGGTTACTGCAATTTCATAATCAAAACATACGTTAATGTCCCACATGTTAGCAAAACATATTTAACATAGTAAACCTTAAGGTAGACTGATTTGGGGGGGGGGTATATATATACCGATATACCCTCCTTTCGCTACGCCGCTGATCATGGACTATAGACGGTCGGTGTATTTGCACACTAGGCTCGGAATTTCATTCGACTGGAGAGAGAGAGAGAGAGAGATGGAGAGAGAGAGAGGGAGAGAGAGGGAGAGAGGAAGAGAGAGGGAGAGAGAAGGAGAGAGGAAGAGATAATTTTTGTATTGTAATCAAGTATTTAGATTGTTTTTAGCGGAGACAGCGGAGGTCGTAAAGAGGTCGAGCAACGTAAATGTTCGCTCGCAACCAATGCATTGCAATGGCACGATAATGAAAAACAATCCAACCGCAATGTTCAGAGTTAATAGACGATATTAAAACAACATATCTCTGTCTCTCTCTATCTCTCTCTCTCTATCTCTCTCTCTCTCTCTCTCTCTCTCTCTCTCTCTATCTATCTATCTATCTATCTATCTATCTATCTATCTATCTATCTATCTATCTATCTATCTATCTATCTATCTATCTATCTATCTATCTATCTATCTATCTATCTATCTATCTATCTATCTATCTATCTATCTATCTATCTATCTATCTATCTATCTATCTATCTATCTATCTATCTATCTATCTATCTATCTATCTATCTATCTATCTATCTATCTATCTATGTAGCTGCCTACCTCTTTCCCTCCGTTTCTGTATCCTTTCTCTCCCTCTCTCTCTCCTCTAAAAGGTATCCTGACTTCATCTGATGTCTGTTTGCTCACGAGAACAGATGACGTCGTAATAAATAAAAACTGCAAGTTTAATTAATTGAACCTAATTTTAAAACGGTCGAACGAAACCGAAGCTTTTTGCTTTATCTGCGTTTTGACAACGTTTGTTCAGCTGATTAATTAGGAGACGAAAAATACGGAAAAAATTTCTGTAATTCCATGAAGTTTCATCGCAAGGAGAAACAGGAGAGAGGGAAAGAGATAGCGAGAGAGAGAGAGAGAGAGAGAGAGAGAGAGAGAGAGAGAGAGAGGGAAGGAGGGAGAGAGAGATGAATAGGAAGTCGACGGTTGAGCTGGAAGGACATCGGTCATTATGTTTTCTGCTAATTCGATTCTGTCGTCGGTGGATTGGTTGGAAAGCGAAGACGTTCGTCGAAGTCTCCTCCTTTTCTTTTCACTCAATCGATCTTTGAGTTCTCTCTCTCTCGATCCAATTTATAAGAAGAAAGCAGAAGCAGCTGTCAGTCTAAGAAGCAACGGCGTCACTTTGACTAAACCTTCGGAAATACACTCAGACGCTGATGTTCTCAGACGCTGCTCTGTTGGAGTTCGTTTCGAAGAGGAGGGAAAATCAGATTCTGTTTTGAATAAAGGAGGTGTCTGCCCTAGACGCGTCCATTAGATTTGGATTTGCCACTTTTTGAGATTCGTTCGCGCTTTCTCTTTGGAAATTTATTTAACAGCGTTCTTCTTTCGTGTTCTTTTAAGTGTAGAAAGCGCTAATTCTTCTTCTTCTTCTTCTTCTTCTTCTTCTTCTTCTTCTTCTTCTTCTTCTTCTTCTTCTTCTTCTTCTTCTTCTTCTTCTTCTTCTTCTTTGAAGTCTGAGAGTCTCGCATTCTGTCTCCTTCTTGTTTGGACAGTGAAACGTCAACTGCTGTTATAAATAGCGAGTGTACATCTGGAGGTTGATCTAAGTGAAATGACAACCTCCGCACGAAGTCTGCTGCTGGACCCGCGATTGAACTTCACGATGGAGCCAAACAACAACAACAACAACAACAACAACAGCGCTTCCAATTCAACCGACAACAGTGAAGTGGACGACTTCACGAGGTTCAACGAAATCGCAAAGTTCGTCATTCCTTCGATCTTCGGAGTGATCGCCGTCTTGGGCATCGTCGGAAACCTGCTCGTCATCATCGTCGTCGTCGCCAACAAACAGATGCAGAGCACGACTAACATACTTATCAACAGCCTCGCCGTGGCCGACCTCCTGTTCATCGTCGTCTGCGTCCCTCTGACCGCCGTCTCCTTCGTCGTCAGCTCCTGGCCCCTCGGCAGCTTCTTCTGCAGGATCTACGGCTACGTGATCTTCGTCACGGCGCACGCCAGCGTCTACACCCTGGTGCTCATGTCCCTCGACCGCTACCTGGCCGTCGTTCACCCCATCCGGTCGATGACGATCCGCTGCGAGCGCAACGCCTACCTGGCGATCGCCCTGAGCTGGGTCGTCATCGGATCGGCCAACGTACCCGTGCTCCTCGAGTACGACGTCGTCGAGGTACCCGACTGTCCCGGCGGCGGGTGTCTCATCTGCACGAACGCACGCATCGCCGACGACGAAGGACACGGTCGCGTCTTCTTCGGCCTCTTCTTCACCTTCGCGTTCGCCGTTCCGTTGGCCGTCGTCACCTACCTGTACGGGGCGATGATACGGAAGCTGTTGTACGGCGGAATGGCGCCGAGGTCGGGCAAGACGAAGGCGTCGTCCTCGTCGTCCGAAAGCATGCGTGCCAAGCGACGAGTGACGCGGATGGTGGTCGTCGTCGTCGTCATCTTCGCCGTCTGTTGGCTGCCGCTGCAGATCATCTTCCTCGTCATGCACTTCGGTTCCTATCCTGAGACGGTGGCTGCCATCAGCGCCAAAGTGGCGTTCAACTGCCTCGCCTACATGAACAGCTGCGTCAACCCCATCCTCTACGCCTTCCTCTCCGACAACTTCCGCAAGAGTTTCCGGCGCGTGCTCGCCTGCTTCTTCACCGGAACCGGATTCCAGGCGCTCCAGACGGACTTCGCGCGGACGCGAGACGCCGAGCTCCGATCGAGGAACAAACCGGAGATCGTCACTCAACAGGACTTCAAGACGAGCGTTGTCCACCGACAGGGAATCCACTCCGCCGTCTCCTTGTCCTCTCCCTCCTCCTCCTCCTTCCCCAACTGCAGAGGCACGAAGAGGATCGAGCTGAGAGAAGCGGTCGGACTGATCGAAAAGTCGAATCTCAAAGAGGAAGAGGAGGAGGAGGAGGAAGAGGAGGAGGAATCTGCGAACAACGGATTGAATCAGACGAACGCCGCCGAACGAATCCGTCGCCTCGTCCTCAACCATTCCGCTTCTGAGCAAAACGACGACCAAGAAACGAACAAAGAAACAACCAAACGGTGACGAATATGCGTCTCCTAGGGGCGGAAACAAAGCTCCTGTGCGTGTGCGTGTGTGTGCGTGTGCACTGAGTTAATTGCTCCGTTGGTCGGAACTTGGTCCTCACCTAATTCAGTGGTTTCCAAGCTTTTCCAGTGCAGGGCCATATCCACCATTTTCGGTCCTTAAGCGGGTCACGTTATGAAATTCTAAAATTTAGACTATACTTTAGTTTTGATGATTTTTATCCGTGTTCTTATGATGAAAACTCCATTCGATGGCCTATAGGCTTACGTGGAGAATCCAAATGCGCATAGAATTATAGAAGTTGTGTGATGTCATTCGTAACTTTCGGAAACCTGCAACTATAAAGCTGTGTCATGATATCAGATGTTGAGGTCCTGCGGGCCGCTTCCTGGCAGCTGGCGGCAGGGGCGCCCATCCCCCCTGGCTGCTGGAAGCAGGTTCCCCCCTTCCCTGTCCTCCCTTTCCTCTCCTGCCTCTAAACAAGGGTCCGGCAGGGATTTATCTACACCACATTATTATTATGATTATTATGGTTATTATGATTATTATGATTATTATTATTATTATTATTATTATTATTATTATTATTATTATTATTATTATTATTATTATTATACGAAAAAGTAGCCGTATAAGACTCGACACTGAACATTGACAATCCCCATCCCCGCAAATTCATGGAAAAAAGCCTGAGGTCCGGGGTATAACCCCGGAAAATTTTTGAAATCAATAGGTGCTCGTATAGGTGAGTTTCAGTGCATTTTGGACATTAAATCGCATACTTTGGTGCACCAGGATAGGTCTCATGCCAGTAACTTCTAATTCTTAATTTTTGGAAAATTCCAACAGCCACACAGCACTATTAAATGTAAGTTGAAACTATGGAGAGATATCGCAGTAATTGCGCTGTCAAACTATTTAAAATTACCTGCAAATTATCTATTGGCAATATGACCACACCCAAATGCAAATAAAATAAATGCTACTTTTAGTATTTATTTTAAAAATTAGATTTCTCCAACAGCCACACTTACGTTATTTTACATAGAAGCACTAAAGCTGCAACAACAACAAATTGGGTAACTAGACTTAAGGCAACTGACTGAAACAAGCAAATTATAATTATTATTAACAGTATTTAATTGCACCGTTTCACAGTTTTAAATGGATTGTAATTTGTTGATGGAGGTCTTTAATTTGGAAGGCTGCAGTAGTGGAGGGAGTTGCAGTAGTCTAATTTGGAATGTAAACTTCATGTGAGTCTATTAGTTTGTTATAAACGATTTATATTTCACAGGAAGTTTGCACTCTTCATCATTAGAATGACTACGTAAAAGTTACAATAATAATAACATTTTATGAATGCCTGATAACAATGAACTTGAGCTTGAATTGAGTACCGGAAATCTTATATGAAGTTACAAAATTGCACTGCAATAAAGCCAGTAATTGCGCAGTCATTGAGGGGCCTATTGAATTAATATACTACTCTAACGTGATACCAAAACTCAAGGGGTAATTTCTTCCCCCCTAGGTTTTTCAGGAAGCATTTGCTTCCTTTCCCCCCCTTGTGTGGGCGCCCCTGGCTGGCGGGCCACAGGCTGTCCGCGATTTGGACATCTCTGTCACAATCCAACGCTGAAACGGAGTCTAGTACGGTTTTGCAGTTTGTCAAACTCATTGAAGACCAGTGGCGGCTCCACAGGGGGGCCCGGCCCCCTATCGAGTGCCTGCCCCGTGGCCCCCTGTTGGGACCCCTATATTTAATACTGCATACCTAACAACAAATGGTTCCCCCATGATTAGAAGTTGCCACCCAAACGCCTCCCCGCCCACTTGCCAAATCCTGGAGCCGCCACTATTGAAGACAGTATAACAATTTTGTGAAATTGTTTCTAAATAGTCACTGGTTAAAAAGCTCTGCTTAATTAATATTGCACACATGGGCGTACCAAGGGTGCTTAACGCCCACGGCAGGAGAGTCAGAATATTGAATTAGCAGATTAATCACTAATTGACAGAGCATGACAGTTTATTGACACCAGATTAAAACTACAGATGCTCTTTTTTGCTTTTACTGATGTGAACTGGTTTACGATGTGCTCAGTTAGTTTTAGTTTCTTCTTCTCTTTCTACGCTGAGTAGAGAGCAAGAGCAGAGAGTCTTATGGCGTTCCCTTCAAGTGGGGCTCAGGGCATCTGCCCCCCTACCTGCCTGGCCTGTCCCGCCATGCCCTGGGTACGCCACTGTTGCGCATTTGATTTGAGCAAATAAACTATTGAGACGACAATTACTCTATAGCTTAGCAGTGTTCTACTTGCTTAGAAATTAACTCTTTTTCCCCCTTTCCCTGGAAGTGTTTTCAATCGACTGACTGTCGCCCTTTTCAATCGTGTCAACAGAAGCTCCGTTGGTTTGACGATCACTTTCTGAACCTACATCTTGAGACGCATATTCTAGTGACTCACTCCTCTGCGGATACTTTACAGAAGAGCAGCTCCCAACAGAGACGCCTCAACTGGTGATGACCAGTTGCTCGATTCTTCACCCATCGCTTTGGAGCGACCAGCGACTGATGTCAATGATAGTGACTGTGGATGACAAGACGTTAAATTTGAAACGTTAAAACCGCGGTTTTTTCTGGAAAAATTAAAACGGCGAGAAAAGGCGAAAATTAAGCGCCTGAATGCTCAGAGCATGAATGCCACAGTCCAAGTCTAACGCTGCCGCACTAAGATTGGCCTATAGTCCTATACGACATAAGACTAAAATCCTCGCATCCTTATTTTCAACTGCATTATGCATACAAGCAGGGCCATATTAAGGCGGGCGCCCATCATGAAAATAGGCCCACCGATTTTCGAGATAACCTTTTTTGCTTGTCAGCACGATTTGGAAGGGAGATAACCTGGAGGAAGTTCGAAAATTAAACGTGGTGACAAGCAAAAAAGGGTTATCGCCCTTCTAAAACGCGGTGACAAGCAAAAAAGAACCAAAGATCAAAGGGGTACGCTATGGCTCAGTAGCGTACCCCTAAATACGACACTGGAGATAACCCTTTCTTGCTTGTCAGAGATTTTCAGTAAATTAGGCGACGGCCTTTTTTTCTCAGCCCCAGGCCCACTCGGACCTTAATCCGGCCCTGCATACAAGCGCATTACATACCTTCGATCTAGTGCCTAAAAGAGTAATAGAGTTCAGTGGCGTAGTCAGGATTCCAGAATGGGGGGGAACACTTCCACATTTTCGGCCCAAAGTCTTGACGAGCAAAAAAGATCGCCATCTCAACGCCTTAAAGTCTGGTGCGTTATTTTCCTCGATCTAATACTACTCCCTACCCCTCCTCCACTACTCGCCGATTTTGGACGAATACCACAACTGATCCGAATAAACCCCATTGACGTCGTGGGGCTACGTCAATTACGGAGTAAACTCAACATTACGGGCGCTGACCATGTTAACTCGGCTCATACAGTGTAGACTTTTTGAAATGTTGGGGGGAAGGCCTGAGTCTCCAAAAACCTTGGCAAGCAAAATAAAAGGTTATCTTCCTTTTAAAATGCAGTGATAAGAGAAAAAAACAAAGATCATCCTTCCAACCTATCTAATTTTTTTATTCTTCCCTCATATTTTTACCCTTCTCAAATGCCCTGGCAAGCAGTGGCGGCTCCACCGGGGGCCCGTGCCCCCTATTGAGTGTCTGCCCCCCAGTTGAGACCCTATACTTAATGCAACATACACTAAACAACAAATGGTTGGCCCCCATGATTAGAAGTTGCCACCACAACGGCCCCCCACTTGCCAAATCCTAGAGCTGCCACTGCTGGCAAGCACAAAAATTGTCAGCCTTAAATTTTCCCCTCTCCAAAAAAATAAAAGCCCCCCGTCGTCACACTTGGAGGGAGGAATTTCCATCCACCATGCCACATATAAAAAATGGGGGGAGGGAATTTTTAAACAGAGGGATTCCCCCAGAGAAGGCCTAGAATAAACACTGGTCCTAGCGCCTCAGAAAGTGAGGCAGTCTCAAGTCAAGCAGTCTAATAGAAGTTACACCTAGGAGAAAATCATTACCAAATTCTAGTAAGGCTAAGAAATCCACAAACTTGAGTAACGAGAATGATGCAAAGAATCAAAACTTTCAAGATCAATATTTAAAATATAAAAAATACATTTTCAGCTCAAATAGCCTGACTACAGACAGGGCCGTCATTCCATTATTTTCCAGGGGGCGCAAGTCTTTCGACTGCAAGGCAGGCAGTATTTTTTTAAATATGTACAGTAAGCAAATTGGTTTTTGTCCATAGTACATGCTACATACGATACTACATAGTACATACCAGTGATTGTAATAAAATTATAAACACAATTGAGAACACAATGAATTTAAAAACAGAAAAATTCGCAAAAAAATTTTCCCCCTATAAATCAGGGGGCAACGCCTCCCTGCACCCTCCAAATGACGTCCCTGACTACAGAACCTGAGATGACGCAATGAATGGGAACATTTGAAAAAAGTTGAAGCAACATTTTAAAAATCACTGAAAAACCGTCGATTGAAAAAGTAATCTGCATTTTGTCTCGTGAGCTTTCAAAACGATCAGCGTTTAAGAAGTCTCAAGATATGACGCAGTTTGTTTTTCCATGTTTCTTCTTCTTTTTCCCCTTTATGCCGCCGTCGGCGGCGGCATCTGCAAAGCTGACTCGGGATGAAGAAGGCAGCGTTCGACAGTGCTCCGAATACAGATATGATGAAACCGACTTCCGAAACGAAGGCAAACCAAAATGTTCGACGTCGTAGGGAACGTGACACGCGCTCGGTGTTTCGTAAAAATCAGAAGAGTCGCTTGAACTGGAGCAAGTGCTGCACTTTTCGATGTTGTCTCCGTCGAATTCCACGAACTCAAACATGTCGTAATCGCTTTCCAGGTTCTCTTTTCTCTTTCTCTGACCGCACGCTCTTTGCTTCGACCATCCCGTTTTTCGTCCGTTGCTCCAGTTTAATCCTGCGCCGTCGTAGGAATATCCGCCCTTCGACCAATCCGAAGCAGAGTCGGAAAAGTATCCGCTGGACCGTTTTGGCTTCGAGGCAGCACTATCCGAACTGTATCCACTGGTTCCCTGTCTTCGTGCACGACCCGCATTATTCCACGCGTCCCAATCGTCCTGGCTGTAAGCTGAAGTCCGATTTCGGAAACGATGCCTAGACTCTTCTCTAGGTGACGGCGTACACGACGCTTTTGTTGACGGGTCGAAGCGAACGGACTTTTTGCCCCTCGTAAGCTCCAGTGTTTCCGATGCATGGGGCTTTCCCCTCGTCATTCTTACCATTCTGGTGTTATCGGGATCAAAGTCTACGCCGTTCTGCCGATCCACAAATTCCAACGTAGATTCAATATCTTGAAATTGTGAAATCTGAAATGTAGAGTCATGATTTTCCTTTTCGTTCTGGTTTTGTTCGCCTTTGTCGAACGACACAAAATACCGATTGGATCTGTTCTGGCGATCAGAAGCCACAAAAGGACGATGCAAAGACTGACTCTGATACATTTCAATCAGCTCCTCTTCTTTACTCAAACGACGCTCATCCACCGTGCTGTAAGGCCTACCTTTTGAAGGCAAGGCACCTTTATGCACCTGCAGCCCAACCTGTCGTCTGCGTTCAGAGGAGCCAGGTATTTCTCCCTCCATCTGTAACTCCCGGTCCTCTGACAATCCATCATCGCTTGACTGGACACTAGTCTTTCCAGACATTACACCCTTTCGACTGATGTATTCTCGATCATCTTTCCAAATTGAATGATTTCTTTCAGAGGTAAGAGATGTACTGCGATCACTGTTGATAGCAGCAGCAGCAGCAGAGGAATGCCTTGAAGCAGCTGCCCTCAGTCGTGCAGTGCTGCCCTCGGGTTCAATCGCATCCAACTCATCCAAACTGACATTTTTGCAGACGTTTCTCAGCGAATCGGTATCTGAGAATTTTGGTTCGATTAAAGAACAAATGGAACAATACAAGACGTTGTCTTTTGGCAAAAAGCGACGGCCAATGAGTGACTCACGACACGAGTGACACTGAAAGCATTCGTCAGTTGCATGCCAGCGACATCCATTGATTTCCATCAACCCTTGGCTGATGCTGATTGGCAGCTGACACGAATGACAGCAGTCGGCATGACCCGTGTTGTAGCAGCTGCAGCAGATGGGACGACCGTCGCGCACGACGTATCGCCGACCTCCGAGCTGGACTTCGCAGTCGTTGCACACAAAGTGCTTCATGTGCCACATCTGTCCCTCGGCCTCGGTGCATTCCTCTGTGAAAATCAACTGAAAACAAACACATTGAGTAAACGAGGAGACGGCCTGAAGGCCGTGCAATCAAAGTCCAGCATCAAAGTAAATCCTGACCACAGACAAGATGGCCTGATATTATCTAATCCAGAATAATGCTATATGGATCTGTTTTAGGAGATAAGAGAAGTCATCTTCCTTCAGAGTCTTCAGCACTTCAACAACTGCATAGAATCAATTATCCACTTTCACTGAGGTTCATATTTCAATTCAATCCCACATAAACAACTTTATTTACCACAAAGTAAGATCTGAGAAATTGATTTTTATGCAAATCACATATTCAATAACTAATGTCTTAATATAGCATCCATCATCAATGTTGGCAAAAATCAAAACTGGCTTTTACATGATGACACAAGCAGACTGTGAAACCCAAAAAATATGTCCAAATTAAGTGTCGACAGTTCAGCATTGCAAAAGCACCAATGCTCTGCATGACTGAAACTTCAACACGTATAAATTATGAAGCGACTAAAAGCAAGTGACAGATTCCTCTCACAACTTACAATTACACTTACGATCATAGAGTTCATGGTCATGTTTTCAGAACTCAACAATGAGCTTTGCTTTAGTCGCATAAATTAGCTTTAAGAATCGCCACTTTTACCTCATCACAAGCGACACAGCGAGGCTTAATCAACTCTGCGTGATGTCGTCCACAGTAGAGAAATCCATCCTTGGCAAAGTAAATCAGGTCCACCAGAAGTTCTTTGCAGAGGTGGCAGACGAAGCAGCGCGGGTGAAAGCGTGCATCTTCACCAATTCTCAAGGCAGCCACGGACACATCGCCTGGCTTAATGTTCCCTTGGCACTGTCATGAAAGTTACTCTCTCGTCAATGATTCTCATGTTAAGATAATGTTTAATTTAAATACAAAGTTAGAAAATCAAGGAAGATATCGTAGAGAAAATTCAGACAAAACGGCTGCGATACTTCGGACACCGTCTGTCGGATGGAACAACGAATATTGCCATATGTGTGCCTACTTGCCAGAATACAGGGACACAGAGAGAGAGAGAGAGAGAGAGAGAGAGAGAGAGAGAGAGAGAGAGAGAGAGAAATCATGGAAAAGATGGCTGGATGTCATAGAGAACAACTGTCAAGTTCTAAGTCTAAACCTAGTTCAAGGAATAAGAGCAGCAGAAAACAGACAGGAGTGGAAGAAATTGCTGGGACTGTCACAGCCTGCGAAAGCATCGCTATGGCACTAAAGAAGAGAGGAAGAGAGAGTTAGAAAATACTATCCACACAGACAAGTGAATTTTTATGTGTATAAACACTATTGTATATTTAATTCAGTAACTGATCAATGAAAGCCAAATACGCAAAGAATGAAGCGAATTCCTGATGCCATGAATTTCTATTTCGGGAGTCATACCCTTTGTAAAGCGCCTTTGTCTTTGGCCCCGCTATGCTTACGGTACTATATAAATAGTCCAGTATACATACATACATACATACATACATACATACATACAAGAAACAAGAGAATCAAATCCAGGCAAAATAAAAATGAAAAGCAGTCTGACATTCAGAAAAATCAACACTGAAAATTCCAAAGTCTTCACAAAAACATTTCAATGAATTGAATGTATTTCAAATGTACTGAACCAACTTTACTGTGAGACAAACAACAAACTGACTGATTCATTGTAAGATTATAAATGGTTTCATATTTTCATTCAGATCAGCAATTTTTACACATTGAATAAATATCACATGGGACAACCAACTGAATTCTGCTTCATTTCACTGATAATTTGATTTTCATGTTGTTAATAAGTTGGTTTTTGAAAGTAAGGTAAAATAGTCGATTTTATACTAAAATGATTCATGATTGATAGGCAAAACCTATGAGAAGCCAAAAACTGAAGCAAAGTAATTTGGAATTTTCATAAAATACTTATAAATTAATGTGTATGAGGTATATAGATTTATTCTAAGAAATGCAACAGATAACCAACCTCTTTACATTTGAAGCCCTCATTCGTTGTCTGATCAGACGGCCTAATGACTCCTCTCCCAAGGGACTCCTTCCGTCGACATTCGGCAAATGTGCTCAGCTCCTTTTTCTCTTCGTCACTCAGTCCATGACAGTACTTGACGCTCGAGTCCTGAACGGGCAATTGGCGCAAAAGTTGAACCATTCTATATCGATCCCCGACGCTTCCAACGTAAGGGATTCTTGTCTCTGGCAACGACCGCATGTACTGAAGAACCTGAACAATTAAGAATCTGAAGACGCATTCTAAGCAGCAATCAAACCACAGGAAACAAACACTACAAGAAAATGAACATGTTTAAAGTGGATAAAATCTTGACCAATTCTGTTTTTTATTTAATGAAATACAAAAATAAACTTAACCTTAAACCAATGGAACCAATTATATACTCAGTAACATTGCATATAATTATAAATTATGTTAAATAAATAATAATAATAAATAATTAAATAAATTTAAGGGTTAATAGACAAGAATAGCAGTGCTTTTTTACAGTGGGAACACATGGGAATGGTGTCCCCACACCCTTGTTGCCAGATTCGTTTATACCGGTATGCAATAATGCGTGTTTTACTTACAATCGGTTCTTTTTCCAGTGGGAACATATGGGAACAGCATAAATTACAGTTTACAAATAACAAGCTACAACAAAACAATTGTGAAATGAGTTCCCAGACATCTTCCTAGAAAAAACACACTTAATTCTTGAACAAAAATTTAAGTAATCACAATTAAGGATGGTTTGTAAATTAACACATAACATGTGAATTAAGCATATTAAAATATTGCAATAACTGAAACTATAACCAGGTCAGGTCGCAGGCCAGAAGGCACCCATGAATATTCATCAAGGTGATATCCGCTGTCATCATCCGATGCGCTGCACTGCTGCGTTCCATCGGATTCCAACTTTTCCTTTACAAACGGAACTTCAAGGTCATCGGTCACTGACTTCTTCATTTCGACATCTAACGGAGGTCCCGTGTCTTCGTCAAATTCAAGTGAATCCATTGTGCGACTAAAACAGAAGATGAGTTAATCAGTTATTTAATGCTTTAATTATGCCTCGTTTATGCTGTTAAAATTTTAAAAAACATGACAGTATAGTTTCTAACACACGAAACAAATGCACCATTCAACCATTAGACTATGGGGCTGTCCATTAATTACGTCAACAATTTACTGGGGAGGGGTTTGAAAAAGTTTGACAGTTGTTGACAGGGAAAGTGGGGGTCAAGAGAAATTGACGTCAACAATTTCACTTTTTACAAATAATCAAAAAATAGGAAATTTCATGGAATACTACTTATTACAATGGAAAAAAACATGGCAAAAAAGTCATCGCCACCACATTTTGTCACTCGATGAGCAAAACAGGGAAAAATGGTCATCACCGCAAAAATAATAACCTTGTTATTGGGACCTGTCATTGATCTTGGAGGGGGGTCAAAAGTTTTTGACGTAGTTATAGGGGGTCACTGAAAGTTGACAGTTGTTGACAAGGGAGGAGGGGGTCAAAAATTGCCCAAAAATTGTTGACATAATTAATGGACAGCCCCTATTCCTCCACGTATCAGATGCATTAGCACAAGTTTTTTACTCCTAACTATATCCACTAACCTTGCTCACAACTACAGCAGCAAATAATTCCAACGGAAAGAGAGCAAACAGGGCAAAAGTTCATAAGCCAACCAAAAGACATTTTAGACTTCTATAGCGCCACTTCACAATGCATAGAAGCGTCAGCCGATGGCATACAAACTCGTATTCATACAAGATCCAGGTCAAATTCAGGATATCAAAATATCTTAAAAGTAATTGATATAGATTCTTCGCTCTGTGTGGTTTAAACTGACGCTTGCTGAAACCGAAATTGACAAACTGAAGGCAAAGTTCGATTACATAGCAACAAATATGTTCACCTTGTCAAAACGAAAGAACTTCTAGTGCAATTTAGTTCACTAATACAGGTACGTCGACGTTCAATTGATTCGATGCTCGTTAACTTTCTACCACCAAGTTGCAGATTTGAAACCAGAACCCAATGAAAACGACAGAGGAAATATAAAACTTTCTTCACAATGTTACATAACTTAATTACAACCGTTGACTTTAACTGTAACAACCATTGTCTCCAACCTGTCGATTTAAAAGCACCTGCTGGCGTTATCTGAATCCCTGCTCACCTGTGCTTGGAACCAGCGCATTTGATAATTAATCATATAACGCCATATTTTAAAGAATTTCCATTCTCAATTTTTATCCATCAAGTGCTGACAATGCCTGTAAAAAACATTTTGAACATTATAAAGCTTAATATCTAGCGCTTTGAATGAATTTGTCCCTGATTTATAAGAAATTCTATCACGACTCATCGCTGAAATCCTGATTATAATTTATGCCTTAAGACGCTTTATGAAGTGGGATTTCCAAAGTTCGTGTCTGTCAAAGAATTTGGCCAGATGAATTTACAAAATTAATTAAATTTTGTTCAAATTTTAAGTGCGTTTGGAAAATCCGGAGATAAGATGCTACAAGGCTCCAACTTATATTATGTCATATCTATGGTGAATGTGCAATAATTGTGCACAACATAGAATGTAATGTTGTAAACTCAACTTTGTGTTTACGATGCTTAATAGTTAACGAACATTAAACGTCGTTCTGTGAGGTTTGAAGTCTGAAGTAATTCACTATTCTACCGATCATGATCATTTTTATCAATTAAATAACTTCTTTAGCGCCATATCATAATCATGCCTTAAAATTCGTATACAGACTGCCTGCCTACAGTAGCGGGTATGGTCCAAGACCGTCCAAGTACGACTTCCCTCCTGTTTGCACCAAAAGCAACTAATCTGATTAATTGCAAAAGGCAAGTAATTGCAATTGTAACCACTTTCACGTACAGTGTAGAGAGGTAATTGTAATTGGTTACAAATAATGCATATTCTAATCTCCATTTTTCAGATTTTCTAAGTTGCTTGGATGCCACCAGGTAGAATTCTTTCCATGAAGTTGTCTATAAATTGTTAAAGATGTTATCAAGATTAACAGAGTGTACCGAGATCTCGTCTGGTTGGCTTCTATAAGTCACAGCCAGTCGCACTATTTCCCACTGTCACTGATCTATGGAGTTGACCAGATCTTTAGTGGGTGAATTTTGAGTACAAAATTTGGATGTGATTTCAGGACTGAACTTTGTAAATGTGTATAATATATTTTGTAGAAAAGTGTTTGAGAAAATGAATGCTTCACATTATGAGGAAGTGAAACTTTGCCTTCTCGGTGTCAGTATAATTAACCACTTTTTGAAATGCTGCTGAAATTGGAATATATTTACCGTTTGGACCTGTTTTTGACTTATATGGTGAAATATGATATTGTCTTTTATTTCTAAAGGCTGCTTGTAGGTTTGACGGTGTAACAGTGTCCTTAGATTCCGTTCTATCTGAATTGAAATTTTTTTTCTTCCCTTGGGACAAGTGCTTCTTTCAGTTACACTTTCTTGTATTTATTTTTCATCTGTAGGAGTTTTAAATGACTTGAGGATTAGTTAATTTATTGACTTTATGCTTTTCATCTTCCTAGGATTCAGGTGTAGGAAAGTCAAGCATTGTCCATCGATTTGTGTACGATACATTTAAGCCTACAATGGAGGCTACAATTGGGTAAAACATTTGTAATATCTCTCCGAGTCTGATTAGATATTGGAATGATATGACGGAATGCAGATACACTCCACTTTATTGTGAAGACTTTTCTCATGTCCAAGCACTTCAGTTAAAATTTTGGTCCTAGAAAAATCATTGATAAATTGCTTGATAAAAAATGGCAAGAGTATTTGCAACTATTACAATATATCTTTGAATTTATAGCTTTGAAAGTTATTTAGATGTAGTTATAATGAAGTCTTGTGAAAGGTTCTATGATGGACATTAGGAAAAATTGTATTATTCAGGACCTGTTGAGCTTTGCACCTCATTGCTTTAGCAAGTATCTATGGTTGTCAGTTGTTGTTTGCTTTCGCTTAGCGCTGCCTTCCTCACAAAATCCATTGTTCTTGAGTCGACCACTTACAAATACCAGATATGGGACACTGCTGGTCAGGAAAAGGTGGGAGAAGAACACAATGTGATGCTTCTGGTGTATTATAATTTCTGTCGTACAATTTCTAAATTCTGTTTAGCTTTGTTGATAACTTAAACCACTTCAGTGATTAATGTTTTCCGAATTGATCTTAAATGAAGGTGGAAAAGTAGAATTTTGAGTCATAGTCAAGATGTATAATAGAATTTGATATAGAGACGTGCTTTATGTGTTTCTAGTATCGTGCCTTAGCTCCGATGTACTTCAGAGGTGCAGCCGCAGCCATTGTAGTGTACGACATGACAGTTGAGGTAAATGTAAATCTCTGGAACATTTATTTATGTAAATGCATCCTGCAAGTTTGCATTCATATGGTAATGTTAGTAAAAACTTTACTACTTAGAAAGACATGCATTATATATATATAATATATATATATATATATATATAATATATATACATTGTATATATATAATTATATATATATATATATACACACTGCAATATAACAGGACATTTATATAGAGTCTTCTTTCTGAGTTGTCACTCAGAAATCTACATACAGCAATTTCTGTGGATGGAGGATACTCTGGTGGTTTTCAGGCATGACAGAAAGATTGCCATGAAGTGAAAGTTGCTGGTCTTGTGCTCAAAAGTCAGTGAATGTGGTTTGATTTTCCCTTTTTGATCTGTGAGAGGATTTCTAGAAGATATTTGCTCCTAGTTGGGACATTGGAATTGCAGGATTAAAGTCGGTTAGAAACATGTAAACATGCGCTCAAGTGTGAGACATGGGGGAGAGGGGGGCGTAATATTTAACCGGACTGTTCTTTTGTATTTTCTGGTAATATTTTCATTTGGATATTGTTGTTGTTGTTTAGCTGGACTTGTGCATGTTTAATTTGCAGCAGAGTTTTGCGGCTGTGAAGATGTGGATACGTGAACTGAAGCAAAACGCTGAGCCGGACATCGTCATGGCGATTGCAGGCAACAAAAGTGATCTTGAAGAACTTAGAGAAATCCAATATAAAGGCAGGCGCTTTGGCTTTCACTCCGTCCGACTGTTTAGCCATTCCTTTTGTTTTGTGTTTTGCAGACATAAAGTGGTTGTGCTAATAACCGCCGATACTCTGCAGTTTCATCTGTTTTGCTGCTGCTGAGAATTTTGTTGTAATTTTGTAACTGTCATATTTTTAATTTTAAGGTCACGTTTTATTTTTAAATGATGACGAATAGACCAATGCAACTTCAAGCCCGTGCTTTGTTTGATGATGATATTTTTGCCTTGGCTGGTCTGGATTGTTCTGGTTGGGTGAAGTTATGTAGCTCCCCTTAGCGCTGCTTTTGATGTTTTTGAGGCATCAAGCTGGCGTGACCGGACGGTTCTGTCTTGCTTAGTTTTGTCTCTGATGTTATTTTAGATGCGATGGAATACGCAGAATCACAGAATGCGATATTCATAGAGACAAGTGCAAAAACTGCCGTCAACGTAGGAGCCCTGTTTGTCGAAATTAGTAAGAGTAAAATAATTTGCATGTTATTTGCTTTCTGAGTTGCTCCTCTAAAGACGAGCAATGGGAAATTCTCATATTAGATCTGCAACATTGTGTTTGATAATATAATAGGCGCTTGACTGTCAGTTGCTTATGAGTCATTTGCTCGACATCATTTCTACGTTTGACTGTCGTGTTTTTGTTGTGAATGGAGAGATTATGCTGATTGCAGTGGAAACTGTGTTAAATAGCAGACAGGCTATCTTCTATTTACACAGTCAGTATATCCTTTGAATGCTGCAAGCAGAGCACTAGTGCTATCCTCGGATACTATTCAATTTACACATTCAATATTACGATGACATACAGTTATGTTTTATTTTCCAAATTCTTCCACTTGGATGATGTCTCTTACTTTGTTAAGGCTGACAATTGACAGAATGCGTGTTTGTGGCTTATAATGTCATGCTATGTTTTTGAAATTCTGTTCCCAGGAAGAAAAAACTCTACTCATTTGGCTTTTGTTTTGTAGATTTTGTTGAGTGTTACCATGTGTTCTTTCTTGCTTTCACTTAGGACAGTTCATGTTTGTGAGTGTGGGTTTCTGCCTACGCGTATGGAAGGAGTTGGTTTATTGTAATTGTGGATTTCCGATTTGCAAGTAAATAGATTTACTTCGTTAAACTGAAGTTCGCAAAGGATAAATAGTTTTGTGTGTGTTTTTTCTGGCACAGGTAAACAATTTGCAGCCAGGCTGAAGGCGAAAGGCCGGCCGTATGCTTCGGGAGACTCCAGTTCTTCTTCTGTGATTCTTCAACAACGGAATGCTTCTGACGATGGCAGGACAAACAAGTCCTGTTGCTAGTTGCTTCGTGCAAAGTTGTCTGTTCCATTTGAATTTTGTGATTAATTATAAGATTCCGTGTAAACTTTTGATTAATTTTGTTGAACCTCCTATGCGTAATTGTGTAGAAATTCATCTGTATGCATGTGTGTGTACACAACATGCATGCTGTACTAATTTGAGATGTTTCTGTAGAAGAATTCTGTTAAGCGGTGCTTTATTAATGAAATATCTGTTGGATGACATCATCAGTTTTTAGCAACATAGTGTTTAGTTACTCAAGATATTTTACTCAAGAGAATTGCATAATGCCTATTCAGATTTTGTGAATGCCATTATTTAGGAAATCTGAATAACTTAATGTTAAGTTTCTGCATTGCTTCTATGTTTCACTTGGATCGTGGCTTTACTTATCACTGAATTATAAGACTTGTAAGGTTAGCCATGTTGTCCTGGGTTATGATAATCTAAAAGGGTTATTTGATGGTCAGCTATGACAATGAATTAAGCGCTTCGATAACTTTGCAAAAATTGCAGTCAAAAGAAGCGCTCAATCGAGTATTTGCAGGCTGGAGGATTCAGTGAAGTTAAGCGAAGGCATCAATTGTATCTGGTTTAATGTCCATTTATGAAGAATTTATTGGCAGCCTTTGTAGCTTCTCGGATTTTAATTAGCATAATTTTTAAATTGCCAATATCGCTTGTCTTATACTGCAAATGAGTAAGATATTTGAATGTAAAGACTTGTTATCTTCTTTCCTATAATTATCAATAATTTTGTAAACCTACAGTTTTGATCTCTTTTGCTATTTATTGACCATGGTTTGGATATAACTATAATAACCGTTGAGATACATCAGTTATCCTTTGTAGAATTGAATTGAACTTTTGCTGTATGTTAACAATGTCAGTGGGTTGAATAATGCTGTTGGACCATTGTCCTTGTGATGTGAACTGATGTCTTCAGTCTGTGGATGTTTGTACTTGAGCAGTGGTTCAGATGAGTTTGAGATTTTCATAGCAAACTTTGCTTGAATATTGTTTTAATATTAACTTATAAAATCGCTGACTTTTTAGCACTTGCATTTGTTTGCTTTGAAGTGTGATGTTTATTTAAATTGGTTGAAAATCTCTATGTTAATGTATTTGATTTCAAGTACTCAGTTTTTACTGACCGTGTTATTTTAAGAGTTTTGTGGTCTTATTTGCACAATTGAATTAAAGAAGCTGCTAAACTGCTTGTTTGGAAATTGAGTTGTTAGGAATGAAGACTTTCTGTGGAGCCATTAAGGTAATGCCAATGCGGCTGTTGGACCACTGGGGCAGGGGGAAGGTAACTTGTCAAGTGGCTGGAGGAAGACTTTAACCTGCTGCTGTCCAGTCACGGGATCTGAATCCAGTGGCATAGCACAGCTTTTTTTGGGGGGGAGGGGCGGGTACCTATTCCCAACATGAAAGTGTCTGATGAGCAAAAAAGACATAGCGAGGGTGGAAGGCAGAGACTTTAACCTATTGCTGTCCAGTCATTGGATCTGAATGCAGTAGGGTAGCACAGCAATTTTGGAGGGGGATGCCTATTTCCAACACAAAAAAGTCTGATGAGCAAAAAAAGACATAGCGAGGGTGGCAGGCGCCTGGGGGCAAGATGTATCAATGGTGCCCTCAACTTACAAAAAGTCCTGACAAGCAACAAAAGTCCAACTATTTTGCTTATTTCAGTTACATTCAATATACCTTAACCAAAATTATTAGGGCATGCATCCCAGGCCACATTGATGTCTTATGGATTGACAAGTGGTTTATCTTGTTGAGTATGATAATTAGATATGTAAGAATTTTAATTGAATTTTTCAATATATGGATTTTAGATTTTTGTGCAATGTATTGATGTGAATTATGCCAGAATGTTGATTGTAGCTAGCTGAAGCAATTCATAGCACTGTTTTTACTTATTAAAAAAACTTATTTTATTTATTGAATTGGTAATAATGGCATTTTATTTGTTTTAATTCACACTTGTTTGCTGCTGTCAAACTTCATCGTTAGATGTTATGGATGTACAGCAGTGCTTCCCAGGATTTTTCCAGCCACGACACACTATCCAAGAAACATCTGTGATCCATCGTGATCTCTTCCCTTTCCCAAGCTGACAAGCAAAAAAAGGTTGTCAACTTATTTACGTTAGCTGATAGATATAGATTCTAGATCCTAAAAAAATTAAATTTCCAACATTTTGCCACGGCACACTTCTAAAGTTGCTGCGGCACAATTGTGTGCCGCGGCACACAGGTTAGGAAGCACTGATGTAGTCTTACTCCGTTATCACACCCAACAAAGCGCGAGATAATGGGGATAGACTGTATTTAAGCACTTCACATTCATCTGGTTTTCTTACAGCAATTGCAGTAGGTGTACAGTGAAGGTAGCATGCGTATGTTTCGTGCATTTGTTGTAGCGGTGGCTAGTTGTAATTTCGTGTGTTTTGTTCAGACAGCATCTGTCCCAACTCACAGCAGCACACCTTCTTACAAAATGCCTTAAATTTTAGGAGCAATTTGAGATTAGGAAATAAGGATTATATTTGAGATCTTGATGCTGAGAGATGTCGTTTGTTAATCATTTATATTGTATAAAAGTGGAGGTCCATGTATATTAGCTCAGCAGAAGCATTCAGGATGCTGTATTTTTTATGGAGGACTAAGTAACAGATGCATTTGTAGTTTTTGACAAACTTCCTATCCGTCTGAGCATTTTAGATGGACACATTAAATGTAGGGCTGTCAATTTTATTTTTAAAAAACTGCCCGGGTACCCATCCAATTTTTTAACGGGTACCCGAATTAGCATAATTTCCGTTGTGACCTCTTATCTCTACACCCAAATAAATATAGCCACACTTCCCCTCCAGGCTCTGCAGCTAATGACAGACCACCCCAACCGTTATGTCAACCCCGCTCCTCTGGTTGCTACAACTAATAATTCTATCGGAGACCAGAGGGTGAGTGTGACAATGGTGTCATACGCCCCTCCGCAACTAATGATTCTATCCTTAGTTGCAGCGAACAGAGGATGAGTGTGACCTAACAGTCATGTGACCACGGGTACCCGTACCCAATTTTACTGCCCGGGTAATAGGACACCAACTGGTACCCGTTGACACCCCTAATTGTATTCATTGCAACTAATTGAGCCCAGTCTCCATTGGCACAACTAAAGCAACAAAATACCAGTTGCAGTTGATGTCGATCGACAGAAACATTTCACTATTGTTACTGTTAGTAGTATTTCATTTGCAGATATTCTTCTGCCTTTGAAATAATGAAGGTCACAATGGTGCTGTTCTATATCATCACTAACACCTTCACCATTAATGTTATTCTGCATTACTGTAATTGTCGTGGAAATTCGGTCTTCTGTGTATCCAATTATTATGATTAAAGTTTTGAAATGTCATGTTGCGTTTTAAATGAATTGTTTCTTAGATCAGATAAATCTTACTATTGATGCACCACATGTCATCTTCAAGTTCTCTGTGTTGTTGTGCAAATACAGTACAGTGTATTATTAAAAAATACAGTAAACATTGAAAACTACAAACGGTAACAACCTCTCAATTATTCCAACAAAAATTCTACAATATAAAAGTTAAGTTCATTAAAACTTGTGAATCATTTTGAAATGCTGTCATAATTCTTAATCCTGTCTGTGTACAGTGTTGTACATGTAATGCTGCGTCTGTGATTTAGTGTTCAGTACGTCGCTCGTATGCTGTTGATACATGGCCGATGAATTGACGGTCTGTCGTAAGACGTCCTGCTGTTGTTGAGACAGACTGCTGCCTTTGATTATGCCCAGGATGGATGCCTCCAGCTCCTTCTGCTTAGTGGAAATGTCCTGGAGGTCTTTGCTTCGAGCAACTGAAACTCGATCTAAAAAAGATTACAAAAATATTCTGAAATTATCGCTGCATAAAAACAATTTAAAGCAAATAGCATCTTGTGACACTAGAATCATGTTTTAAATTATCGGTGATAATTATGAAG
Source organism: Metaphire vulgaris (assembly GCA_018105865.1). NCBI lineage: Eukaryota > Metazoa > Annelida > Clitellata > Crassiclitellata > Megascolecidae > Metaphire > Metaphire vulgaris. Next base: position 449,097 of record CM030851.1, on the reverse strand, counting down.
TACCTCTATGACCCTAAAAGTTTCAAAAATAGATTGTAAACAGTAACCAAAAAAGCCTCTTGATGTATTTTTACTGCTCATTTCAATAACATGCTTTGCTTATAAAGCTCTTGAGCAACAGTCTAAAGCACTTCTGATCCATACATTACACAGACAACATTAACTTCCACTCGGCACGACTGATAATGTAAAATATCCCCAAGATACAAGATGCCAGGGTCGAACCAAAGACGACAGACATCAGCTACTCGTCCAGCCAATGCTCGACACAAATGAGGCTTTGATGAAAATTATGCACAGAATTTTCTTAAATAAAAAGCAAGATAATATTTTGACGATACGTTGTCAAGAAATTCGATAATCAACGGTTACATCGACCCAGATCCAAATGTCAAAAGGAAAAGCAGAATTAATTAAATTTAAATTAAATTTTAATTAATTAATTAAAGTAGTTCTATGAAAAGCAAATAAACCGACGGGGGTCAACTGACCCGGCTTCGAAGCCATAACTGCTGCCTTCTGACACTGCCTGAGGTACACAATGATATCTTCCATTTCATCGTACACTAGACCATCGTGCTTTGCCAGACGCTCAATCAGCTTCTGAGTACTTTGACTCGGAAGAGGCAGCGAAGGACTCGACGCGGGCAATTTGGCGAGAATTTCGGGGGATTTGATGCTCGGCTTGGTTCCTGGCTTCTGTTTGGCACTGATGTATTTATGGAAACTTCTTCTGATCAGTTCGATCGCCTCGTCAACCATCATATTACGATGTTCTACAAAATTCAAACAATAGTCTTTCAAAGTAGCAGAGCAGACTGCTACATTTCAGTGTTTCTGCTGTTATGTAATGGTCTATTTAGATAGAAGAATGTCTTTATAGAATACTTGAGCATTTAACATCAGATGCAATGCATCAATAACTTAAGATAACGAATGGTCTTCTTCTTCAGGTGCTCTGTCCAAAGAAAGGTTTCATAATCCAGTGTTGCCACTTCTCTCTATCTTGAGCTTATATCTTCAGGTTGAATACTTGTTTTTTGCCATATTGTAGTGTTATTCAATTATTATAACTTAGCATAATTAAACAATTGAAAATGCTTTTCCCCACTGGTCAGATCCCCTCTCATTGACATGATTGTGAGAGACTTATTTGCAGCCGATTCTCGGCAAAGAAAGGAGAGTTTAAAAGAGTACATTGTGGATAAATTCCATTAAAATAAACTGCAAATGGACTCCTGATAAACTGATGCCAAGTATGATCATATTAGATTATGCACAGGAAAACAAAATATACTCAACATAATGAGATTGAATGTGTCTTAAATGAGCTGCTCATCTGAATATTCATCACTTGTCCAAAATTATGTCAACAAACCTTTAGTCAAAACCATTAATAATTTTGAAGAGAAGCTTTGAAACTGTCAATGCCAGGTAAGAAAGTCATCACAATGGATGACAAGAAACCTTCAGGTACGCCGTGCAGAATGTCGACTGTGACAGAATTGCGCTCGACGTGCATCTCGGTGATAACGACGACGAATAGACAACCCCTGGCCATCGCGTCTTCAACTTCGTCAATGGTCGAGTTGGTCGAAGGAAGGTCACAGATTTCAACTTTCAAACCGACCGAGTGAATCTTAGACGCAACTTGCAAAGCGTAATATCTACATAGAAGAAAGTGAATTCAGCATTTGCAGCACTCCCTTCCGTCCACAGAAACGCACAGCAGCCCCAAACACACATTGTCTATGCAGGAACACCCTTAAGTGAATGAAAATATCAAAGATGAAACTCACAAAAACTAATGCAACACACTACGTCACTCTCCATCAATTATTTAGCGAAATGATTGAAATGCCTAACCACCGTAGACAAGATAACCCTGACATTTCCTCTTTAAATGTTGCTCCCCTAGAATCGGATCACCCTGAAAATATTTTTCTGTGTCTGGCGTGAATCATAGAGATCTTACCCACTCAAAACAATGGCAATGGAGCACTAAACACATTAGCAGGAATTTCCGTCCGTACTTTTGTGTCAACGTGTTCCCAAAATTCCACATGTTTTCACTTAAAACAAAGACTTAAAATGTAACTAAAAATCCTTCAGCTGCCACTGCTGCTGCTGCATTGATAACTGCTGTGAGCTAAAATTAAGCTAACCTCAGACGAGGTTCGGTGACGACAATCTCACATATTCCCAAATCGGCCGCCGAGTCCCTTTGAGACTCACTCTCACGATGACCAGAACTTTCAAAAGAGCGCGGCTGAGTTCTAAAAAGACAAAATACAACAAAAAGATATTTCATGCAGCAAATTGCCGCTAGTATGCACTCGGATAACCATGGAACTTCACATAACACTGATGATCATAATGGCCCTTAAGTTTGTGCTATTAATAAGGTTTTACTGTACCATATCAAAGTTTGCAGAAGTGAACAAACAGCAACAATCCATTAAGTGAATGAAATTCTCTGAATGCAGAGGAGTAAAATACTCACAGCTTTTATAAACATTTAATAATGAATTAAATCCTGAAATAACAAGAATAAGCATTCCAATTTTCTTACAAGCCTAAAAATATTCTGAAAAAAGAAATCTGCATTATATCACTTTGTTTCAAGTACCTCATACATTTCAATATATGCCACCATATTATATTCAAGAGGCACTTTCACTAATGACTATTGCACAATCTGACACCAGATCATGCCACCGACAATATCTTGCTAACCAAAATCACAAAATGAAAAACAAATTAGAAGAAAATATCTACCTGCTGGTCTCCGTTGGTTTGCTTGGATTGTAAGCCTCAGGTGAAGATGCTCTCCTGACATCAGCGATTCTGGAAAACTTTTCTACCGAAATTTGGTCCACTTTCAGCGGTTCCCTTCTTTCCAGTGGTTCCCTTCTTTCCAGTGGTTCCCTTCTTTCCAGTGGTTCCCTTCTTTCCAGTGGTTCCCTTCTTTCCAGTGGTTCCCTTCTTTCCAGTGGTTCCCTTCTTTCCAGTGGTTCTCTTCTTTCCAGTGGTTCCCTTCTTTCCTGTGGGGCATATTCAGGGACAGAAACCTGGCTAAACTTCTTCACTGAACCGAGGTTTGAAAGTTCAGACCAAACACTGACATCTTTTGAGGCTTTTAAAACAGACTCCTGTATTTTGCTCTGTAAGTATTCATTTGGAGCATTCCGTAGTTCTTTCAAATGCTGAGCGATCTCTCTGCTCGTAGCACTGCTTTGTACGTAATTCGTTTCAGAAGTAACCGAATCCAAATGCGATGGATTGGATACGCTAAGTTTTGGAGATTCCACTTTATAACTGTGCAAATATTCCACGTTATAACCGGGCAAATGCGTTGGCGTACTTGTAAGTGGAAAATTCGGAAGATAGCTTTGCGGTCGTTGATTTGAAAGGTTCATGATTGCGGATGCAAAACTCTGAGCGGCGTCCGGCGAGTTGGCGCTCCGGGAGGCTTCGGAACGAGGATCCTTGTGGTTTTTCTGGTAATCTTTTGACACAGAAGATGCAACAGCGTTGGAGGAATTTCCAGAGCTTACACTCCTGCTGCCATCCTTTGTTCTGGATGTGCTCTTATCCGAAGAACCGACACTTCCGGGCATTTCACTTCTCATCTTACTCAGAATGTCTGCGTTCTTTGACAGAGCACTGTCAATGGCTGCGGCCCTGCATCGTGCCATGTTGTTTCTCAGCTCTTTCTCTTTCTCGACTGCCGCCTGAACTAGCTTCATCTCTCTGGCTTTCTGGCGCTGAAGAGCCATTTTCATCGGATTCACGACGCTCTTAGTATTAATATGAAGAACCTTACTTGGCCGCTGAGTTTCATTACGCACCGTCTTCTCCACTTTCGTTTCTTTCGCTTTGTCTGCTTCTTTCGCTTTGTCTGTTTCTTTAACAGGCTTCACAGTTATTTCTTCTTTCGGCACTTTGGCAGAAGGCTCTTCGGGCGCCAAAGGAGGCGCAGAAGTCACATCCGACTTCTCACTGTCGTCTGCTTTTCTCTTACAAATATCCCGAACAACAGTTTCAACCTCTAACAGTCACAACACAAAAGAAAACTTCACATTCTCAGTAAAACAGGACTCTTGCATAAAGCACACTATTTAACCAAAACAGCTCTCAAAAGAAAAAAATTCCAAATGAACAACTCAGGAAGTAAAACAAAACTTTATGCAAAAGTATCTGAAAAAACCAAACTCGGTTTCAAGCGCCGATCACACGAATATAATCTTTAAATAATTAACCCTTTAAATACCACCATGATTCATATATGCGACCATTTTACATTACATTACAAATAAATGGCCGTTAAAGGGGTTAATTACCGCGTAACTAAAAGCACCTATAAAAACAAGAGCCAAAATACCTAGCACCACGTTCTTGAATATTGTTCCATTTTCCGCTTGAACGGCAGCTGCTGCTGAACTTTCAGATTCAAATTCAATGAAGCAGAATCTTGAATAGAGTTTCAAATCTGACAGAAAAATTGCAGCATGATTAAATGCTTTCAAAGGCAAAAAACATATCAAAGAATTGTCATTACCAATTACTCGGCATTCAAGAGTTCATAATGTCAACAGGATGATTTGTTGCCTACTTAAAATTACAAAACCTAAAATCAAGATAACCTGCTATGGTTCCATGCTTTGAGAAGATGGTTCTCATCTCCTCCTCTGAGGGATCTGCCTTCTTGTAACGAACAAAAATTTTTGAAGATGCTTCAGGCGCAGAATTCTCCATCTCTTACAACGTAACACTGTCTTCTCAATTTTAAAAGTCTACGAAACTCTGTTTTTGTTACTTCTGTTTCTCAGGTCCAGTTAGAAAGAGCTCCAATGCACAAATAACTGCCCCTAAAGATAATGAATTTCATCTGCATCATGAGGCATTTAAAAAAAATTAATGCATCTATAACAAAGAATATTCAGAAGGAAAAATGAAGTGATAAAGCAACGAGCACAGATCTCACTCTAATGCAAATGTAGTATGTTTACTTTACTCCTAAACTCTTTTCAAACATAAGATATGTTCAGTGCTAACATCATAATTTCTATGAACAAGTATAGCATTTACGCTGACTTCATTCTGTTAATAAAAGCAAACTACAGTCCACTAAATGCTATAAATCTGTCTTGCTTGCCACGACGCTCTTCAAGGTAAATTTCGTGACATAATTAACCCATATTATCAGCGCTATACAAATACAGGGCCGCCATAAACAATAATAATGTGATTTAAAGTGGTTTAGAAGGCTATGTAAGATTGTGTGAAATCAATCTGTCCTATGTGAAAACCTTGGCATTAAAAAGCAAAATAAAATGCGCAAAATATCCTTCATCGCTAACATAAAATTGCTTCAAATCCCAAAATTTATAGCACTCTTATATCAAGTTCTTTTTTGTTAACTCAATTTCATTATCACTAGAACAAGTCTATGGTGGCTGAAAATGAAGCACAATGAATTATTACGTATTAGAAAGTAATAATTCTTACTTACTAGTAAGTAATAATTCATTATAATAATATAACAAGGTTTAAAGTGGTTGAGGAGGTTGATGAAGAATCACCATCGCCGATTTTCAAGCAGTCATAAAATAAATTCAATCGTTTGAACAATAGTAATTGAGACTTGTATTAAACGTTCTATGTCATTTTTATCTGAAACCTAGAAAATATGGCGCAAATTGGCTCCAACTTTCCTTTGTTTTGCCACAGAGAGGGAACTTCCAAGTAGGACCAAGTTCCAATGAGTATAAATTTCTAGTTGTAACGCCCTTAATATTATTATCATAGAAATTAGCACTCACAAGTAATTTTATTCTATGGTGTGTTATCGATCACTGTGTTTATTTCTAAAATATTAAAAAATACGTTTAATATTGGTTTTTGGTGGAATCGTAGGCGTCTGTTTGCGCATTCTAAGGGATCGTGATGTGGTCGTTGCTGCAGGACGGCCGTGTCTGCGACGAGGCTCTGCTGAGGAGGGGCCTGGTCGTCGCACTCCGTCTACCGTCCCTCTTCATCGCCGACGCCTGGGCGAAGACGGACCCAGAGGCCCTTCATGCTTTCACCCGAGACAGTCGACTGGTCGACGGCAGCGGCGGAGGTCACCACGTCGTCGTTTTGGTCGAAATGCTCTACTATGCATGTAAGTATTGAAGTGCTGTTTAAGCACTGCTCAGTGTCAATTATCTTTTACGGCGTCACTATCATGGTGTTTGTGGCATCAGCGCAGCATATCCAATCAGAATTAGAGTCAAGTCGAAAAGGTCAGTCAGATGGGCTGGGAAGCAGTCTTAAGGCGATAGGCCAAACAGGCACGTCTTAATACCAGATCTAAAAGTTAATATTCTGTTTATATGTATACTAAGTGATATTTATAATGAATTTCAGAGCCTGGGCCACACACTGAGAAACAACTAGTGCTAAAGACTGTTTAAGCTGGATTATCATAGTATTATTTACTTCCAAGGCTATTTTTTTGCTTGATGATTGAATCAGAAGCTGCTTTAAGCAGTAATAATGTATTCTTGTCTGTGTTGTTTTCAGCTCTTGGTTTAGCGTTGTCTTTGGTTGTGCTGCCGCCTAGACACCTCGTCCATCTCTATGTCGTCGTGATTTCTGCCGTGCTCGTTTTCATCGCCAACATTCTCTCTGCTCGTTTTGTGCAAGAAGAGGAGTCGTACATGACATCGTCCGTGGCAACTGACACCGTGTTGGAAATGGTGCGAAACGTTGCTCCGTATCTTCTGCTTCAGTACGGAATATCGTCGGCCGTGGCTCAGCTGTTGGGAGTTCGACGGCACCTGGGCGCTCGCCTCGTCCTCCTCGTCTACAGTCTGCCGTTGCTGACGAGACTTTGTGGAATGCCGGTGTCAGAGTTGTCAAGAGTTCATCACGCTTCATCTACGTTCATGCTGCTGCTGAGTGTCTTGTATCTTATGAATAAGCTTATGATGGCTATGGAGGTCGTCCGTAATGGGATCAACTGCGCTTTGACGACCGTCTACATCTGCGGATGGTTTGAATTTCTTGTGGCCATCTGGGTCCAGATGTGTCTTCCGCTGCAGTTTCTTGTCTTCTGGGTCGTTCTTTTTACGGTTAAGCTGTATCAATATTACGAGGCCGACAGTCACCCTGTTTGGAGTGAGGGTTGGTCCGTTGTGCTTCTGGCGAGCATGTCGGACAACTGCGGCAGCCCTCTCGGTTTTCTCGGGGCCTGTGTCACCGTGACATATCTTTCTGAAGCGGTTCTAAGAAGCGCTGCCTCGTATCTCGGTCGCGACGTGAGGGATCTGAGTCGAGGGATTCTGTCTCCTGGATTCACCGAGGGCGTCATAATGTTCTGCCTTGGCGTTCAGACGGGTCTTGTGGAGCTGAAGTCGGCCGATCGTATAATTCTTTTGACCGTTGTTCTTTTTGTTGTTCTTTCTTCTCTGATTCAGTCGTTGTTTGAGATCTCTGATCCTGTTCTGTTGTGGCTTGCGGCGTCGCAGAATAAAAACATTTCGAAGCACGTTCGTGCCGTCGTGCTTTCGACCTTCCTCTGGGTCTTTCCTATCGTGATGGCCGCACGAATCTGTCGCCTGTTTGATCTCGACCTGTGGCTTCTCATCATCCTGTCGTCGTACATACTTACATCTCTTCGCGTTCTAGGGGCTCTCTTTATTTATGCGCTTGTGATTTTCGATTCACTTCGCAGGCTGCCATTTGAACATCTCGACGACGTCATTTATTACACAAAGTGCCTCGTGCATGTTCTTGAGTTTTCTATTGCTGTTGTTGTCGTTGGTTACGGAGTCAAAAGGTCAGTTCTGGGGTCGTGGAGCTGGTTGAATTCGTTGATTCTTGTTCTTCACAGTTATTGTAACGTCTGGCAAAGACTGCAGTCGGGCTGGTTGAGTTATCTGCAGCGAAGGGACGCAATGAGTCGAGTAAATACGATGAAAGTGGCTTCATCGCTTCAGCTGGTCACCCACGATGACCTCTGTGCGATATGTTACCAGCGCATGGTTTCGGCACGGGTGACGCCATGTCAGCATCTATTTCACGGAGTCTGTCTAAGAAAGTGGCTTTTCATCCAGGACTACTGTCCAATCTGTCACCAGAAGATACTTAATGTTTCAGACGAAGTCAGTCAGCTAGATCATTCCGATGGCCAGCTGCCAAGGTAGCATTCAAGATCTGAAAGGAAAGGCGGTTCCTGACAGAGGGGGGGGCCCAGAGACGCATAGTCCGGCTTTGTTTATTGTTGTGCGTTACCATTTTGAAGCAATTCCAGGAGAATGTGTCCAGATGTGAGCATGCAACTGGAAGGGACAATCACTTCTAATGACTTTTAACTGCTTCTCCTCTGCCGATTGTTGTCTGCCCTCTTAACCTGATCAAGTCTAGTCTGATGATTTCTTTGGCACCGTTACCATAGACACAGGCATCAGCAGCACACTCAAAGCATTCATGAGCTTCATCAGAACAAGTACAGAGTCATCTTATGAGAAATACAGAATCTGTTGACAAAATCCATATTACCTCTTCACCTCCACCTATATTACCACTTCTTCACAATCCAAAATTTAAAATGTATTACTTTTGATTTGCAAATTAACTATATATATATATATATATATATATATATATATATATATATATATATATATATATGTATATTATATATATATATATACCTATATTAGTGGTGAATTAGCACATTAATAGCTGTGATTGATAACCGCCAAACCGCCATGTCATTGAATTACTGTATATTGTAAGTTATACACTATTTTTAAGAGCAATTTGTATTTTTTGTGCTTTTTTAAATGAAACATAGTAGATGGTTCAATTGAGGCGTAGAATGCTTTTCAGTGACTTAAGTGTTCACTGCTCTTCTTGCTTTCCTTTGGTGAATATATTGGATATTGGTGCGTGGGAAATACAGTTGCCATCTGCGTCTGTTATTTCTTAATTTCCACTTTCACTTAATGATCTTATCTTGCACTTCTCTTCTGCTCTCACTTTCACACCAGAAGTTCCCGATGGGCATTCATTGAAGCAACTCTCTAGAAAGTAAATAAGCCTAGGACCTTTTCAGATTACCATGTAACCAATTATGTTATAGGACTTTGCCTGTTTACAATCATTATCACCATAAGCGGAGCCAGGATTCCGGAATGGGGGGGCATAGGCATTTTCGAAACAAAAAGTCAAAAATGTTGGCTGGCAAAGAAAGACGTCATCCCGTACTGTTGCGCTTTAATATTTCTTGCATGCTCTTTGACCTCTTATACTGTCTAACCCCCTCCCCCCACACTCGCATATAGTCAACGGTTTTGCGCAAGTCTCGCTGCCGGTCCCAGTCCGACTTGGGGTGCCTGGACCCTTTTCTCTCCCTGCCCGTGTCTAAGGAAATGAATTCTATCACAGACACATGCAAACTTGTTTCCTGGATTAATTTCTAGCAGACTCAACAGGGTAATAGTTATATTTTTGAAATGCTAAATTTAGCAGAAAATGTCTGCTTAGTTATATATTGGCCAACTGGGAATAGATTCGACAGTAGGCCTACTGTCAAGTTATCCTTTGCTTAGGTAAGAAGTGCAAATGGGCGTTAGGGCCTAAATCCTCTTCTGATGTCCTGTGTGCAGCAGAGTATGTGATCAGTTGATTCTGGACGGGTTCTGGTACCCGCGGCAAGCCCGTACGAAGTGGGGGTGCAGCTGCACTCCATGGGAAAATTTAGGGAGTGTAGCGCACCCCTGGAGCAGTGGCGGCTCCACCGGGGGGCGTTCCTCCCTATTGAGTGCTTGGCCCCCCAGTGGCCCCCTTGTTGGAACCTAATCACCTATACTTAATGCTACATACATAACAAATTGTTGGCCCCATGATTAGAACTTGCCACCCCAACGGCCCCCCACTTGCCAAATCCTGGAGCCGCCACTGCCCTGGAGGCCCGTAGGAATCTGCACTCCCTGGAAAAAGAGTAAATTCTGTGCGTGCAGAAGGACTTTTGCTTGCAGTGGCGTAGCGTGACTTTTGGGGGCCCGGAGGCATCTTTGTCATGGGGGCCCCAGAGTCTCGAGCTGACGATCAAAAAAACGTCATCACCTCCTATTTCATCCTGACGAGCAAAAAAAAGGGTCGTCAGCACATCATTTCTAGGGTTAGGGTTAAGAAGTTAGGGTTAACCCTAACCTAACCATAGCTTAGACCACTTTTCGGGGGCCCCACAGCCCGGGGCCCGGGGGCTGTCAACAAAGTGCCCCCCCCCACGTTACGCCACTGTTTGCTTGTCAGGAAGTGCGATTATCTTGATTGCCGTTTTTTGCTAGTAAAGTTTTCTAAAGAAGATCTGAAAATCTGCACGTCCTGCTGAGAATTCGTTCCGACGTGCTGCCTGACCCGCGGTGGGTGAAGAGTGGGTGGAGGAAACCAGTTGCATCCAATTCCAATGAGCCACAGTAGTAGCTTACTATGTAAATCCTCGAGATTGTATACTTACTTACGTGGTTTATGAGGTAAAAGATGATGAGTAAATCTGTCTCCTCCTCAATTGTAAACTTACATTCCTCAAATGTTTTCCAGGACGCGAGACGAGACGCGTCGTGTTTGTGAAGAGAGAGATTCCTGACCACTGCTTACTCGCCCCCCCCCCCACCCACACACCCTCACTAGTCCGATGCTGTCCTTGTGTTGTTTGTTTAACTTAGGCCCCTATTTGTCGTAATAAAACAGCTGAGAGTTCTTCTCCTTTGGTCTGACTCAATTACCACACAAGCGGCAGCACAACCAGAGGCCCGTGATCTGCTCCCTCCTTCCCAGTTGGCATCACAGAGCGTCTGTCTGTATTAATTAAAAAGCGTTTGCCATTGGGATCGCCTGTTTAATTAAGTCCTCCTGTAAAATCCTCGTCTCTGTTTCGCTATCACTCTGTCCACGTAGTTTTCTGTCGTCGACAAATTTTGAAAATTTCTATATTCTATCTTCATCTATGTCATCGATCATAGACCGTTTCTGTTGTCTGTAATATTAGAAGCCAAACGAAGTCACGTACAGAGGAAATAAGTGTCTGGTGGGGATTAGACTCCCTGCTATGGACTCCATGGTATGGTCAGGTCATAATGAGACGCTACTACCCAAACTGGCTATGCCCATGATTATGAAGTTTTTGCGCATATATATATAATATTATATATTATATATATATATATATATATATATATGTATATATGTATATATATATGTATATATATATGCGATCGCCAATCACTTGTTTGAAGTAGGCCTAATTAATAGTCATGAGATGGAATGGTCACTCAGTCGCTGGCCTTAAATTCTGACGTTATTACGAAATTCAATTGCATTTTAATAATAAAAGTCTGAACTTGATTCAATTAATTAATTAAATAAACGACCGAATTATCGATAACCGAGTGTTCTTGAAAACGTCTGATAAATAGAAGGAATCGTATGTCTGTCTATCGATGGTTTAAAGTCCAGAGCCTCGGTGTTTGTTCGTCTGGGGCCGGGGGGGCCGGGGCCGGGGCCGGGGCCGGGGCCGGGGCCGGGGCTGAGCCTGCAATGGC